>JADRCD010161860.1:0-13440 GCA_019843815.1 Montemys delectorum
CTGCCTCCCTGTGTACCTGGAGGCCCCACACCACTGGGTGGTTGGCATTGGCTCTTGTGAACACATTCACTATCCAGGACATGCCTGGAAGTTACCTGTCATGGGACAATGCAGTCCCCAGTGCCAAGCAAGCGCTTTGCTGAAGTAAATTTCAGATTTCAGATTTTGTATAGAAAGACAACAATGACTATTGATTTGTACTCCCTGAGAAAGACTCTAAACAAACCCTTGCTCTGTTTATATTTTATTAAAAACCCTTTGCTCCATCAAAGCCGCATGTGTACTGACCTCTGAGAACCTATCACAGCCTTCCCTGGAAACCCCACCGCTTCCCTTCCTACCCCTCAAACATGTCAGGGGGAGTTCCCCCTCCTCCCACCTCTGGGAAGTCTCTGATGACTGTGTCAGCCTGAAAGGTTCCCGATCCTTCGAACGTTGACACTCCTGCTCTTTGTTCCTCCCTGGTATCCAATTCTGATCATCTTTTTGGTTCTGATGTTTTATACATTTTATCTCCTTGAATTCACAGAATGTATTCTCTGTTTCAAGACTAAGATTTTTTTTCCTGTTCTTTCTCCTTGCACATTTTTAAAAAATAATTATTATTGTTAGTGTGTGTGTGTGTGTGTGTGTGTGTGTGTGTGTGTGTGTGTGTGTGTAGGGATGGGAGCACACATGTTTGAAGGTACACATCCACATATACATTGAGAACAAAAGACGACCCCTGATGTCATTCCTCTGATGTCATTCCTCCGATGTCATTGCCCACCTTTTTGGGTTTTGTTTCGTTTTGTTTTGAGGCAAGATCATTTACAAGAGTGTAAATGATCCAAATAGGATAGACTGGCTGGCTACTGAGTCCTGGTGGTCACCTCTCTCCTCTGCCTTTCCAAAGCTGGGATTAAAACCGTGTGCCACAACACTTGGCTTCTTTATGTGGGTTGTAAAGACCAAACTCATGTCCTCAAGTTCTTCACCAGCTAAGCCATCTCTGAAGCCCATTTCTAGTCTTACAAATTACTTCTTTCCCATAACATGCTGTGCATTGAAAACCAAATAAGCCAAGTGCCTACATCTCGAGTCTTCATGAGCTTCAGACTCACCTTCTAAAGCAAGAACAGTCATTACCACCCCCTGAAAGAGGGTTGGGGATGTCCCAAGGCTGGGTCTCCAACCAAAGGTCACAAAACTGATCTTCGCCCAGATACATATGACTTCAAGTCTGCACCTTCAGTTTCCAGGTGTGGTCCTCGGTAAGCTTCCAGAGCAGGAAACAAGGTATTACTTCCTTTATAGACCAGCAAGCACCCCAGGAAATGCTCAAGCTCAGAAAGAGCCTGTCCCAATCCCTCTCTCTCCAGGGCAGAGAGAGGTCTAAATGCAGGGACTCCTGATCTCCAAGCCAGCCCTCTTCTTCCCACACTAGGGTGCTTCACTTCATGACAAAAATATCCCTTTGAAAACTGAGTCTCTTTGTACTTCCCTACTGCAGAACAAACCACCCTTTAACAAAATAAAACCAAAATAGCAATTTTCTGCCGAGTGGATAATCACTCACTCCAGCCAACTGAAGCAACATGTTGTGGTTGGAGCGGGAGACATGTGAAAATTCTCTTGTCTTGTTTCTCTTTCTATATGAGAGAAACCCATGTGTGTCTGTGCATGCCTGCCATGTGTGCTTGCTTCCATGTTCAAATAACTCATCAATAAGACCGTGCTGCCCACCCACTGACACCTTGAACACTTTTCACGGATGAGAGTTGAGATAAAAGTTGTTTTTTTTTTTTTTAATTTTCTTTGTTTGTTGTTGTTCTTTTTTAATGCACGTCTCAGAATTTCCGAGCAGCGTGGCATCAACAAGATATGAAGGAAGTTGATGGGGGAAAAGGGGAGGGACAGAAATGGCCGAAACCACATTCTACCTAGAACACCCTCCCAGCCTTGAGCAGGTTTTATCAAGATAAGCACAGCCAACTACTGACTATTTAACACCTGGCAGAATGGTCCATGGTGGAGATGCAAAAGTAAAACTTGATCTCTAGTTTCAAAGGCTCTGAGTGATGGGCTGTCATATGAAATATGTCAGAGTAAACATTCCAAGGTAGGGAAGATTGAAAGAAAATTTAAAAGCCTCTGAGCACCAAAGGAACCATCCTAAAAGAAAATTCCCTACAGACAGCATCACACATAGAACCATGGACTGTCTGTCAAACAGCTAGGGGTCACCCTCCAGCTCCATTATCGACATCACTGCACTGGGCCTTAATTTCTGCATCTCTGTCCACATTTATTTCCTGGAGTCCATAACAGAGTGAAAGAAGGCACTGTATATCAAAGGCCTGCAGCAGATCATAGTAAGTGCTCAGTAAACTGGAGTCAAGTAAGGCAGGTGTCTTAGTGAGGGTTTTACTGCTGTGAACAGACACCATGACTTATAAGGACAACATTTAATTGGGGCTGGCTTACACATTCAGAGCTGCAGTCCATTATCATCAAGGTGGGAACATGGCAGCTTTCAAGCAGGCATGGTGCAGGAGGAGCTGAGAGTTCTACATCTTCATCTGAAGGCTGTTAGCAGAAGACTGACTTCCAGGCAGTTAGAAGGAGGGTCTTAGAGCCCACACCCACAGAGACACACCTACTCCAACAGGGCCACACCTTCTAATAGCGCCACTTCTTGGGCAGTGCATATACAAACCATCACAGCAGGATAATGGGCTAGGAAGCAAGGTGAGTGTTTCCTGTTACTGTTTTGCTAGCTTTGGGTTTTTTGTTTTTGTGTCTGTTTTATTCTCATTTGGCTTTTGGTGTGTTGAGAAAATGTCTTGTCCAGGATAGCTTAGATGGCCCAGATTCAAACTCACAGTCCTCCCACCCCAAGTTCTCAAGAACTGGTATTATAGGTGTAATCCTGTAATAAGTGTACATCACTATGCCTGATGTAAGATGTAAAGAGTGAAGACCTCCCTGAGGAGCCGAAACACAAAGGAGACAGATGAGAGAGCACCAGAGGGAGTGTGCTCAGGCAAAGAGGTCAGAAAGTGCTTTCCAAAGCAAGGAAGAAAAAGACAATGAGTGTGGCTGGCCTGGAGCGGAAGGAAGTAGTCATAATATCGTAGAGCGTCTAAAGAAATGGGACACTGGTTAAGAACACCTGCTTACTCTTGCAGAGGACCTGAGTGCAGTTTCCAGATCAACAGTGGACAATTTACAACCACCTGAATCTCTGATTTGAGCGGATTCAACACCCTCTTCTGGCCTCTGCAGGTACCCACATGGTACACATACATACACGCACACACTTACCCATACACGTTTTAAGGATTAAAAATGAATTTTAAGAGAAGAAAGGAAATGTTAAAGAAGTTGAGTTTTGCTTTAAGTATCGGTGGAAAGCATGGTTTTTGAGTATGAAATGAGTTAGCCACATATGTTGCCAGGCAACAATAGTCATTAGAGTACCAGGAAGGAACACAGGGAAACAAGTTACAAGGCTGGCTCATACATCTAAAGCCAGAATGACAGTGATTTGTCCAGGAAGTATCAGGAGAGACAGGGATCCTGCTCTCCTGCAGGCTTTATTCTGCAGGCGTAGCTCCTGTGGTGACACATTTACTCACCCATTTCTGACCCTCAGAAGTCAGTCTGCAAGACAGGAAGTGTTTGAGTTTTTGTTTTCTTTGAATTTTCTTTTTCATTGCTCTGGCACAATTTCTAAAATAATGTCTTGTATACAATTATCAATCAATACATATTTATAACATAGTTGCTTAGTGAATAATATACTGGATACGGAGGTGATGAGAAGAGCCACCTCAGTGTGACTCCAACATGGGGTTTGCTTCGCTTTGCCTACATACCAATGTCATAGTTCATTATCATGGGTCAGCTTTACTCCTACGTTTTTGTCAAGATAAATATATGAAAGACACACACATACACACACACATCACAGGACATGTTCTGGGGAAGAGTCTCATCAAACACAGTCCCCATATGCTCAAACAAGTACAAACAGCCAACTTCCTTTTGACTTGGGAACAAGGTAAGCAAAGGACCAGCAGGCTGGATGACTTGCCTAACATCCATTAGAACCAAAGCCAGTGATAATAATTCATGCGCTTACTTTGCACTTACTCTGTGCTGGGTTCATCACAAAGTATTTCAGAATCCCCAGTTTCTCACAGAAATGGGAACTGTCAGTACTGGGTTGTTTTGTTTTGTTTTATTTTGTTTTGTTTTTACAACTGACAAAATTTGTGGCGCCACAAGAGCACCCAGGCAGCCAAGACTGAATGATGGAGCCAAGACTGAACTCCAGATTTAGTCTGATGTTAAAGTTTCATCCCTGTACTATTTTCAAGAGTCATCTTATATTAGACCCACCAATACAGGAACTCTTTTCCTGGGGAGATACAAACAAATATCAACCCCTTTCTTATAGTGAAAACCCAATATACAAATCCACTAAAGTCCAACTTGAGGAACCAGTGTGTTCACTGGGTTTACTAGAGCACGGTGAGTAACTGAAGTATCATTTCTAGAAGCATAGATGATCCCAAAGCAACCCCACTATGCATAGCTATGTATCTAGAGTCCCAACCTCAGTTACAATTCCAGAGCCTATGTAGTCTAGCACCTCCTGAGAGCATAAGTCTGCATGGAGTTATTGTAGAATGACGCAGAGCTAGATGGGAGCAAGGCTAAGATCAGGTGAGTGTCCAGTGACCCTCCCCACAGTGTTCTTCTATGAGGAAATGTCAATGGTCAACAAGCCCTATCTTGAGGTCCTATTGCAAGAGGTCACAGGTATTCCGAGGAAATGGTTGGAGGGCAGTGATATATGACAAACGAATGAGAGCAGCACACGGGTCTATCAGTAAGTGGCTTCAGAGGGTCCCTCTGCTGACCTGGCCATCCCATAGGGCTAGGCTTTGCTTGGGCTGAGGAAATGGGGGTGAGAATCAATATTTCACTGTTCCTCATCCCAGCTTTTAATCTCCCCTACAGATAGATCATCTTTAATGAAACGTATACAGGTTAGCTTGGCCATGTAAAAATGCATTTTTAGGACAAATTGCAAAGACCCGAGGAATTGATTTCTAGTGTCTGGTCAAAAAAAAAAATTCAAGAGCTGTTATACTTCATTTATGTTGAAATTGGTTTGAATGGCCTAGAAACGGATAGGTCATTGGTTGTTTTGATTACCTTTTCAATGTTCCCATGCTTTCTTAATGACATATTGATCAAGACTGTTATTCAATTTCTGGCGTTTGTTTATGAAATGTTTTATGGGTAGCCAGTGGTTAACACTGAGACAGCAACACAGAAAGGCACACTAGCACCTCAAGAGAAGCAAAAAGCTCCAGGCACCTTCTGCTGTATTAACAGTTCACACCCTTAGATGTTGTTTTTCTTTTCTCTTGATTTTTACAGAAATGTAGTGTTTAGTGAAATTAACCTTCAAAGCATTAGATGCTTAAGAAATGATTAAACATTTTTGGATACTAGAACATGTGAAACAGTGAAAAAAAATCCCAAACCCATCACATCAAATACAATGTGTGTGTGTGTGTGTGTGTGTGTGTGTGTGTGAAGTCAGAAAGAATGGCCACAGATTTAACTAACTTTCATTTTTGTCAGTTTGGTTTGACTCTGGGCTTACAGTTTAGACTAATGGGCAATGAGGTGAGGACTGCCAAGAATAACTTACATGCTGAAAACCAGCCATCTTCTAGCATGAAGACCTCCAAAGGCTTGGTGTTGCTTGGCTTACAAGTTGTGGTGACTGCTTAGGGCAGTATTTGAAGAGATGCAATAGGCCAGGAAAGTGGAAAACTACCCACACCTACTGTTTGAAATGTTTATGCCAAGTACTTTTCTATGCATTTTAAGTATAGCAATTCAGTCCTCACAACCACACTATTGTTGTCATAATTGTTGTCATTTTGCAGATGGGGACAAAGTGGAACATGAAACTGAATCTTATAATTGACCCGCAAATAATGAATGAGCTCTGATTTAAATAAAGGTAACTTAGCTTCAACATCCAGAGTCTTGACCACTGTGCTATGATGCTTTGAATTATTACAACAGAGCCACAAAGTAACATTATTTTAAGTTTGGAGCATATGCTAAGCCTTGGGATTAAATCATCTTACTATTTTATTTAACTTTATGTTGTTTTCCAAGAACCCAACCTGCTTAGGTTTGGTGTCCCACCTCACAGGTGAGAAACTTAGAGGGGTTTTTTTGTTTGTTTGTTTTTTTCAAGACAGGGTTTCTCTGTGTAGCCTTGGCTGTCCTGGAACTCACTCTGTAGACCAGGATGGCCTCGAACTCAGAAATCCACCTGCCTCTGCCTCCCAAGTGCTGGGATTAAAGGCGTGCACCACCACCGCCGGACTGGAAACTTAGAGGTTTAAGCAGCTTTTACTTATCTTCCACACTTCTCCTTCCTTTCCCCTCAAGTGACTAGTTTTAAGAAGCAGAAAAAAAGCTAAGCCCCACCCTTGATGCATGGCTTGGCTCCATCTCTGCTCTCACTAAATAGACTTGAACAACTGGGTTGTTCTTTTTATACCCTTCTTTTCTGTAGAGGACTTCTACTCTAGCAACATGGCTGCTCTGGCAAGGAAGAGCATCCTTGGTACAAACAGGCCTTTTGGGTACACCTTTAACCCCAGACAATGACATCTGATAGAGAGACAGACAATGATTTGACTGAGAAAGATTTGGCAGAATGAGTCAGAGACAGGTACACCAAACTCTCAGGAAAGAAAAGCTATTGAAGAGCAGCAGCTGAGAGAGATAGTTGGTGAGTTGGGAGTCAGCGCAGTCAGTACAGTGTAGTGGATTGAGTTCCTTCGTGAGTTCATGCAGTTCAGTGCATGTCAGCAGAGGTAGTTGAAACCAGAGAATAAGAAGGAGCCAGAAAGATAAGAACAAATTGCCAGAGTTAGTCTGAGGTCCAGCAGAGCAGTTCAGTGAGAAGCTGAGAGAAGCCAGATTGAATCAGTCGGCTTGGATAGGAGTTGGGGCCAGAACAGTTTGTTGAACCAGCCAAACAGAGTTCAGAAAGAACTAGAAGGGTGAGCTTATCCAGTAGTTAGTCTACTACTAGTAGTAGTAAGATGACAATTGCATCAGGAAAATGTAAAATACATTTACATCTTTCTGTGTAGAAAAGTTGAATTCTGTATTAAGAAGGAAAACCTCTTCACGTTTTCAAAAAGTTTAAGTAAAACAATATAAAGTTACTTCTTACGAGAAATGCATGGGAAATAGTTTTAAAAGACTATGAGAATTTAAGGCTTCCTCCAAATATATTTACTTGCTAATACATAAGATAATGGAGGAGAATGTGTGACGTTCTATGCAGTAGGAAAAAATGAATATTGAGGAAGGTTCTACTCCATGGAAAGAGTTTACAGCAATGGTTCTCAACCTGCAGGTGGCGACCCCTTTGGCAACTATCTTTAAATAATATTTACAAATTACAATTCATAACAGAAGCAAAATTACAGTTATAAAGTAGCAACAAGGATAATTTTACTGTTGGAAGCCACCCCAGTATGAGGAACTGTATTAAAGGGTTTCAGCATTAGGAGGGTTGAGAAGCACTGGTTTACAGGAGTTTATGTGCAGCCTTGGAAATGGCATGTTAAGTCCTGCCCACAGATTGGCCAGGTGCCAGTCACATGGTGTGATGCAATTACAAATGAGGCTGTGATCAAAAAGGAAAAAAGCATCACAGGCCTTGAAAAATGCGCCAGTGATCTCTATAATTCTATCCCCGTATTTCCACTTAATACTTGAGCAGACAACTATGTGAAGGATTTATGTGAATAAAGTGTTTTCCCAGTGTCTAGCATTATCCTCAATATAGTGCAGGGAAGGCAGTAACTATTTGAATAAATGGATGAACTAACTTCACAGATTTGGCTATGACAAGAGTGAGCCATGAGAACAGGAGAGGAATTCCTTGGCTCTGGATCCACACTGATTTCCATTTGGCCACATATATTTTATGACTAAAGCTTACTTTGAAGGGCACTGAATTATGGAATACTTTCTAACACATAAGACCAACGAGTTTGTCTTGACTTTAATGAGTTTGGATCTGTTGCCCTTAGCCTTAATGGACCCCAGCTGCTTCATCTAGAAGATGTAGTGGGAATACACACAGAGAGACTATTCAGGGGCCCATCTGACTTTCTTTCACTGCCTGACTAATAAAACTCTAACTGTTTGTAGGTAGTGATGAGTTCACCACAAGGAGAAGGTCAGTGATCATTTAAGGCAAGGGTGGCAGACCTGTCCTTCTCGTCACACTGCTCAATCTGAAGGTAGGTTTGTGAACTGGCACGTGGCCAATGAGCTTAAGGAGCAGTCTTCTGGAGGCCTTCAGAAAGTTGGTCCTCTTTGTGGACAGAACAGGTTTTCTTCAACTCCATTGACTTCATCCTGTATTAAATGCTGAAGTGTTGGGCTCTGCTGCTCAGAGCTCCTGCAGCTAGACCTCACTGGGAGGTCACGCCAACGTACCAAAGGTGCAGTTGGGCAGTCGGGAAGATCCAAGGTCCTCCCTGATGTCGCTGAGCCCTTGAAATGACCCTAAACCTACCTATTTCCATTCTTAACATTGCATGAAAAAAAAAAGGTACAGTATTGTGTTTAAAACACTTGACTCTACACCTGTTACTTGCAGCCAAGAATATTCCAAACTGAAACAAAGCAGATGTCTTTCAGAGGTTTTTCCACTCTAAAACTGTCTTAAAAAAAAAAAAAAAACAAACAAACAAAACAAAACACTTAAAACAGGAGAGGGAGCAAGTCTTCTTGAATATATAAAGGACAGGAAGAATGTTAATATGGGAAGAAACAATTGAAGGCAGCTAAATCCAGATACGCCAACCCGCTGACAAGCCTATCAGAAAGAGCTTAAATGCAAATTGGGATGTCCACAGAAACAGAAAATTGGGCCAGGTCCCAGAGGAGCAGGAGAAGAGCTAGTGGTTCAAGGCTTAGGGACACAATTGGATAAAAATGTGCCACTTCACCATAAAGAAGTGATTATAAAATGTCTTTAGAAATTAAACTCATCTGAAGTAAATGCTAGTTCTTGATAAGTAGAGGATTCGAAAGCCAGGCTGTAAGTCATCCCTTAGTATCCAAAATTTAAGTGTTAAGAATAGAAAATACAAATGAACTGGAGATTGTCTCTGGCTCCTACACAGAATGGAGTTATTGGAGGCCGTTAATGGGGCTAGTAGCTTAGCTACTTCCTTATTGCTATGAGAAGACTCCATGACCAAGGCAATTCACAGGTGTTTTTTTTGTTTTTTGGTTTTTTTTGTTTTTTTTTTTTTTTTTAAATCTGGAAGCTCATAGTATAGGGAGTAAGTTGATGACTATCATGTGAGGGAATAGGACAGTAGACAGGCATGGCAAAGCAATTAGAGCAATAGTTGAGAACATACATCCTGATCCACAAATAGGAGGCAGAGAGAGCTAACTGTGAATAATGCAGGCTTCTGAAATCTCAATACCCAACTCCAGTGCAGTGGTTTCAATAAGCTTAGCCCATGAGAAATGGCACTACTGGCAGGTGTGGCCCTATCAGAGGAGGTGTGGCCTTGTTAGAAGAGTGTCACTGTGGAGATGGAGCTTTGAGGTCTCATAGTGTGGCCAGGATGATCCGGAGCCTCCTTCTGGCTGCCTGCAGAAGACAGTCTCCTCCTGGCTGCCTTCAGATCAAGATGAAGAATTCTTGGTTCCACCAGCACCACATCTGCCTGCAGGCAGCCATGCTTCCCACCATGATGATAACAGACTGAACCTCTGAAACTATAAACCAGCCCCAGTTAAATGTCTGCCTTTGTAGGAATTGCCTTGGTCATGATGTCTCTTTACAGCAATGGGAAGAAACCCTAAGACCCCCAGTGACACAGCTCCTCCAACAAGGCCACACTTCCTGATTCTATCTGAACAGTTCTACCAACTGGGAACCAATTATTCGAATAGATGAGCCTATGGAACCACTCTTATTCAAACCACCACATGCCAAGCATAGGAAGTGGAATATACTCAAAGTACATTACGTACGAACTTTAAAATGACTTTGTGAGGGCTGGAAACAGGGCTCCGGCTTTAAGAGTGTGTGTTCCTGCAGAAGTCTCAAGTTTAGATTCCCACGTCAGGTGGTTTACAACTGGTTTACTCCAGCTCCAGGGGATCTGATGCCTTCTTCTGGATAGGTACTGCAATGACATAACCCACATACAGACACATACATAAACACACAACTAAAAATAAAATTAAAAAATTAATTTTTTTTTTTTTTTTTTTTTTGGTTTTTCAAGGCAGGATTTGTCTGTGTAGCCCCGGCTGTCCTGGAACTTACTCTGTAGATGAGGCTGGCCTCAAACTCAGAAATCCACCTGCCTCTGCTTCCTCAGTGCTGGGACTAAAAACTTGTGGGCTACCATTTGTAGCTGAGAGCTCTTATTTCAGGCTAATAAAATAAATCTTAAATAATAGAAATGGTCTCCTGAAACTCAATACAATCTACAATGAATGTATACCAATTTAAAAAAATGAAAATTTTCGCTGCCTGTATCTGATTCTGTAGCTGGCATTAACATTTCCTTTTTGTAAAAACGTCTAAGAGCGTTGCCTGACACTGTATCTTTATTCACTCCATGAATATTGGGTTTAGTCTGACTTTATTTAGCCATATATTATTTAGCCACATATTTAGCCACATTTGGAGTAGTAACTGGGGGGAAAAGTGACAGGGAGAAGGGGACAATGACTAAGCCAGAACACTTCTTGTTTGACTCTTGGAGAAGGGACTCAAAGACTTCAAGTACCACTGTAAAAACAAAACAAAACAAAACAAAAAAGCAAAAACAAAAACCAAAAACAAAAACAAAACAAAAATAAAAACACAAATAAAAAACACTTTAAACCTAGTATGTGGGTGACATAACAAGGTTATAATAAATAACCAATGATTATTAAATGTTCATTATGAGCCACACATTGCATATTCTTGGTCTCTTTTGGTGATCAAAACAGTCCTCTAGGCTGAGAGTCTTCATTTTGTCCATTTCACAAGTAAAAGAAGTGAAAGATTAGGTTCAGACCTCTCACCAAATCATTCAGTCTAGAGAAAAGCAGGGCTTTCATGCCTTGCTCTGTCCAAGTTATATATTAAAAAAAAAAATATCCATTATTTACCACCGTACTCTGCTGCCTCTTGCGGGTGAGGGAAAGAGGAGGGTGAAAAGGATGAATAGGTTCAGGAAGAGTGGATGAGAGAAGAAAGTTGCCTCTCAGAGAGTCAGAATCAAAGAAATATAGCTAGCAGAGAGGACCAGAGGAGGAACACCATCTTCCTTGGAGAATGGAGACAATTTGGGAAGGGAAAGAGCTTAGCTCAACGCTCCGATAGAAATGGGTAAAACCAGTACACAGACTTCTAGTAAAACTGGTGTGGGGGAGAAGCAGGGCAAAGAGTAAGTAGAAACAAGCACACCCGAATCCTTCTGGCCACACAGATGGTCTCAAAGCAAGTTTTACTTCCTATGCAAGCTTCCTCATAATTCGGCTTCCCCCCCCATCCTAACTGATGGAACTCTCATTCTGGGAAAAGCAAAACATTTGACGAATCCTCCACTTGCCTTGTTAGCAATTTCTCCTTTTAGAAGATTCTGGGAGCAGTAGAGAGGCCATGTGACTGGGGGATGGTGCTGGGGAAATCAGATTTTCCAAGTGTCTGTACAAGAAGAGGGAGTGAGGGACACATAACAGAGACTGAACAGAAAGTCCTATAGTCATAATTCCTGAGAGGCTAAAGCCCTAAATCCTAGAGGCTGATAAAAATATTACTGAGAACAATAAAGAGGATTCTGGCCGAGATAGCAGTACATGCCTGAAATCCTAGCACTCCAGAGACAGGAGGATCATGAGTCTGAGACATTGTCTCAAACAAACAAACAAACACACAAACAAACAAAAGAACCACCTGCTTGGAGTTGAAAACATAATGCTAATTGATAAATATAAGAAAAATCAATAAATGGAGTAAATGGAAAATTTGAATGAATAGGCATTCTTTTTTCTCTTCTTTCTTTCTTTCTTTCTTTCTTTCTTTCTTTCTTTCTTTCTTTCTTTCTTTCTTTCTTTCCTTCTTTCTTTTTTTTCAAAGAAACGAAGGCCAGTGGTGTGAAAGGGATCCAGAGGGGCCCCGGGGAAAGCTGTATGAAGCCTGGAGCTGCATGAACTTTTCCTGGGTAGAAACGAAGGAATATCTATTGATCCTAGATAAGGCACCAAAGAATGACTCCACCCACATCCAGCTTGGTCGAGCCAATGGGTTCATCAGGCTTACTTCCAGCATAACTGAGGAATTATTTACAGGAGTGCGGGTGACTCCAAAGTGGCTGCATTGCAAAACAGCCCCACCCCCAAATAGGCAAGGTCTTTCAGAGAGGTAGAAATGGAAGCCCTTCCCCGCTTCAGTCAACTTTCTACCTCCTTTAGATGCTAGAACAGTGGTTCTCAACCTGTAGGTCACAACCCTCTTGGGGTTCACATATCAGATGTACTACTTATCAGATATTTACACTACAATTCACAGAACTAGCAAAATTATAGTTATGAAGTAGCAACAAAATGGTTTTATGGTTGGGTGTCATGGAGAACTGTATTAAAGGGGTACAGCATTAGGAAGGGTGGCAACCACTGCTGTACAATCTCCAGAGACTGTGTGCAGCTAGGGTAGAATGTCAAACACCTGCAAGGGGGAACAGAGGAAAAGGAGTGCCTGGAGTCTCAGGTGACACCTCCCATCTCTTCTGTCTATGAGGCACCATTAACAGATCCAATTTGCTGAAAGTCCCCTGTGGATCATCAGACTGCTCTGACTGACACGATAAAGATGGAGCCCGCAGGTGGCTCAGTAGTTCAGAGCACTTAGGACCTGGATTCTGTCTTCAACATCCACATGAAGGTAGATCACAAATGCCTATAATTCCAGTTCCAGGGGATCTGATGCCGTCCTCTGGTACAGGCACCAGGCATGTGCATGGGTGCACATACACATATTCAAACACACATATACATAAGCATATAATGGCTATATTATCCATAGAGAACAGAGTTCTATAACACCACAAACATGAAGGGAGAAA
This sequence comes from Montemys delectorum, assembly GCA_019843815.1. Classification (NCBI taxonomy): domain Eukaryota; kingdom Metazoa; phylum Chordata; class Mammalia; order Rodentia; family Muridae; genus Montemys; species Montemys delectorum. The sequence goes on from JADRCD010161860.1 coordinate 13,200, forward strand.
CAACTTGACAGAACCCAGATGAGGAAAGAGCCAAGCATGTATTCTTGAGGACGTCAGTCCCCTTCTGTAGACCATAGTCAATGGAAGGCTACCTTGTAAGAATGATGGCCAGCATACAAGTCTCTGACCTCCTCTCCCTTGGTTCCCTAGCCAAATCCTCCTCTGACTAACCCAGGCTAAGATCCTTGGGGTTAGCCAGGAGCATGTAGATTAGACCAGAGAGCTTCCTCAGACAGAGAGC
>JADRCD010161868.1:0-11234 GCA_019843815.1 Montemys delectorum
TATGCCCAGGAGTGGTATAGCTGGGTCCTCAGGTAGTATTATGTTCAATTTTCTGAGGAACCACCATATATATATATATATATATATATGCTAAACCTAGATCTTCTGCAAGAGCAGTATGTGTTCTTATTCACTGATTCATTGCTCATGTTTCCAATTTTAAACTATTGGACTTGTTAAGACTATATGGACATTTGAAATTTGGTTGTGTTTTGCACTATGGGATGAATATGAAACTTTGGAGACAAGTGATAGAAGGTTATTATTTAAGGATGTGTTTGGGGATCAACTTGGTAAGTGTGGAGTGATGACAGTTAATCTTAGTTGTCAACTTGATGAGATCTATAGTCACTCAGGAGACAGGCCTTTGGATATACCTGTTGGAATTATCTTGATTAAATTAATTGAGGTGAAAAGGCCTGCCCACTGTGGGTGACACCATTCTCTTGGAAATGATCCTAGACTGTAAACAAAGGAGAAAGTGAACTGAATACAAGCATTCTTTGTTCTTTGCTTCTTGGGTCTGGTTACCAGCTGTCTCAAGCTCCTGCTGCTGTTGTTTTCTGTCTTATAACAGACTTAACCTTGAACTGTGAGCCAAAGCCAACACCTTCTCCATTAAGTGCCTTTTGTTAAGGTGTTTTTATCTCAGCAACTAGAAAAGTAACTAAGACAACAACTTATGAGAAAATTAATAGGATTTAAATATCGAGCTTTCCGCTCCTGTTTAATGGTAGCTTTTGATGAGAATACTATACCAAACTTTATTCTATTTTTATAAAATGTACCTAACATAAGTCTAATTAGAAGATAACAATATGAAAAATCCAAAATATAAGACACTCAACAAGACCTCTGCTTTATAGCTCTCAAAACTGTCAATCATGTCAGACTATAAAAAAACAAAACTATTAAAAATACTGTGTGTACATGTGTGTGTGCATGTGTGTGTGTATGTGTGTGTGTGTGTGTGTGTATGTGTGTGTGTGTGTGAGAGAGAGAGAGAGAGAGAGAGAGAGAGAGCTCATGCATGCATTCAATATTCTATATTAAAAAAAGACAATGACAGTCAAAGACACTTTGCTATTCTTAATACTTACTATTCAGGAGAAAAATACTAGAAAAAACTCTGAAGGATGTTCAGAAAAATTTGAATATGGGACAATTCAGTATTACAATAGTAACATTAAGTCTCTTTGCTATTGTACAATATTGTATTGTACAGTGTTTTATGGGGTTGTTTTCATGCAAGTATATGGTGTACTTTGAGCACATTCCTTCTGCTTGATGCCTCTGATGTTGCTTTGTAACTTCATTCTCTCTCTCCCAGAGTGATTTGCATTTGCTGACTGCTGGCCCCCTTTTTTTTTCCACTTTAAAGTTTTGAATTGTCTTATAATAACAACTGTACACATTCAATGGGTATATTGTGGTTATTCAGTGGCTCTATATAGTGTTTATGGATCATATCAGGAGAATTAGCAGTTTGGTCCTCAAACAGCTATCACTCCTTTAGAGTCACTCTTCTAGTTCATTGTAAAACCTATGTTGTCACAGACTAGCCACTCCGATGTGATGCAGGGCACTGGAAATTATTTATCTTATTGAAGTCTTATCGAAGTCAGTTAACTCCATTGCTTACCTTCTTCCATGCTTCCTCTACGTACCCGCGGTTCTACTATTTTAACAGTGTATCGGGAGCTTTAGTTTGTGCATTTGAATGAGAAGGCACACTGCTTATCTCTGCCTGGCCCGGTTCACTTACCAGATATTTCAGGCTTATCCATGTTGTCATAAATGACAGGCTTTTACTAGATTTTTATGGCTAAATTGAATTACATTATATATGTATATTAAAATAACTCATTTGTCTACTGATGGATACGTGGTTCATACCTCAACTATCGTGAGTAGAGGTACAAGCAGCTCTGTGATGTGTTAATGTTACTTTGTACACATTCCACAGGTGGATTGCTGGAGTATATATCTAGTTTGTTCTTCTGAGGATCCTCACTACAGTTATACCAATGCATACTCCTAAAAACAGGGCATAGGAGTTTCTCTTCCTTCACACTCTACTCAGCATTTATTATTATTTGTCTTTTTGTTGATAACCATTCTAACTACTCCTCTTTAATTGTAGTCAATTACCAGTTTGACTTCTAACTCTCTTCCTTTCAGGTGTCTTTTATGATATTCAGGAGGAAGTTTCAAGCACTCCTTGGATTTATGGATCTGGAGCTGAAAGGATGGGTCTGAGTTGGACATAAAAACATATGAATTATTTTCAAATATAGATAAGTTATTTCTCTTGGCTGAATGGGATCACCTAAGAGAACACAAGAGTGTGAAAGAGGCAGGGCTGTATTTCAACTGTTGAGAAATAAAACATTAATTTTCTCGACAGAGGAAGATGAGCCAACAAGAGGAAAAAAATTATAATATGGACACATGGGAAAGAGATGGTTTCCGGAGAAAAAAGGCAGACACAGACGTTGATAAATGATGTGGAGATGCCAGAAACAGGAGAGGAATAAGAAATAGCATTCTGGATTCACCAGACAGAAGTCATTGACAACACTAGCCTTCACAGTTATTATTATTATTACTATTATTATTACTGTAGATTATTGAGATGAAAGTGAAGTTTGAATGGGTATAATGTGAGTATGTTGTAAAGGACCAGCAGTTGTGAACATAAACTTTCAAATATAGGTTGTGACTAAAGGATATGAAATATTTTAAAATAATCAGTGGTGAGAGGTGGTAATGCCTGCTCAACCTACCCCTCAAGGCAGCTAGGAACCTGAAGAAATATTTTTAATCTAATGTAATGAGTCTGTCAATCTGTAAGTGGGCTCCAGAGACACAGTAAGGTTACTCCTTGGGTACAATCGCTCTGAGACATGAGTTGAGCTTTTGGGACTGACTTTTATTTTCTTTCTTTCAAGGAATTTGCTTACTTCATTTTCTGATAATGAGATGAGCAGATATTTTTAAAAAGAGATTTATGAAGCTCAGCAAATGGTATTTTTTTTTTTGCGAGGCTGCATATATCTGGGTTGGAATCATTGTTTGAATAAGGGTGAAGCAAAACTTACATAGGCCCAGCTGAGCAAGTGCTAAAGCTTAGCTTTGTCTAAAGCCTGATTGGATTGCGCTAATTTGGGATTGTTTATATCACAATGTGATTAGCTTCCAGAAGAAAGGCAAATCCTCTCTAGTAAGGGAGTTCAAATCATCTCTCAGTTTATAAGGCAATGCTCAAAATGTATACATTATAGAGGGAGATAAGACTTGTCTATACCCCAAGACTATAGCAACAAACTCCTAAGGCACTCAGATATTGGAAATTATCAATTACCTGTCATTAACCATCACGAAGGAAGCAAAGACAGTGTCTAAAACATCAGTACAAAGTTGGCAGAAAGAACAAATGGAAATTCTAGAAGCAAAAATGAATTTAAGAATACAGTGGATGATTTCACAACAATTTGACATCACACTAAAAAAAAAGGTAGGTGGAAACTACTAGAAAAATGCAACTTTTTAAGTAATAAAACTTCTGAAGAGTTCTACAATAATTTAAAAGACCCAGATAATAATTAAAAGCCCTTACATAAGTGAAATGCCAGGCTCAGATGACCTTATCTTGTGTGTAAGAAAGAAACAATAATAGTTTTACACAGCAGCTTTTAGTGAGTAGAGAAGAGAGGAAACATTCTACTTCTATTTTGTTTTTAAATCTAGTAAATCAAGTAACAAATAAAATACCAATTTGTTAAAAGTTTGAATCTATCTTGCAATTCAGACTTTTTTTCCTAAAGAAGTAATTAAAATCTGATGTGCCTCAAATATTTAAAATTCTTATCAGTTCTGTTCCTTGGAATTTGCAAAAATAATTATTTTTTCCAAGTCAATTGGTAGATTTTGAGCCTAGTATTTTCCTGTTTATCATCAAACTGTCATCCTTGAACAAGCCATAAAAGAACTTACTAATGCATTCATTACCATGCCCGCTTAAGTAGGTCAACTTCAGTAGGTGAATTAGGAACTGACTGTAGATTTTAGGTAGGCGCAGTTATAATGGCTAGTTCATTTACTTTTTGGATAAGGTACCTCATTGCTTAAATGAAAGAAAATACCAATGTTGGAAACATTTCTTCATTCATAAGCCTATGTAAATTTTGAAGTGTTCTGTTTTTGAGCAGTATTGAAGCTATCCTCCATTTATAAATTTAAAGACTATTTCTGGAAGACACCTGTCAGGCTAACAATCTCTCTTACAAAAATAACCTGTGGAACAGACATTTTTCAGTTTCAACCATTGGCTTGAACTTGTGAACTTTTAAAAACATATATTTATTGTATTTTATTATGTGTATGTATGCTTGCTGAAGTATATTCATGTGCATCACATGCACACAAGAGCCCATGGAAGTCCGATGATGGGTCAGATCCTCTGGGACTAGAGGTACAGACGGTTGTGAGCTGTCACATGTGTGCTGGGAACAGAACCAATGTCTCTGCAAGAGCAGCAAGCTCTCTTCGCCACTGAGTCACCTCTCGTCTCCAGCCCCACGAACAGTGAACTTTCATCATATAGTTAAGCCTGCTTTCAAAGGCAGTCCAAATTTCCAACTCAGAGCGACTTCACAGTCACCACACGCAACTCCACAGCAGCATGGCAAAATGAAGAATCCTCTTTACCTGGTCACAATTGCTTGCTTCCACTCAGGATTAAAGACGTAGGCTTGGTTTTCCCCAACACAGAGTAACTTCAAGATCAGTAGAGTATAATTCGCTAAATGAGCTCTGCAGTAAATATAGTGGCATTCATCGACAGTTTGGCAGATCTCTTTGAGGGTTTTTTTCAGTTTGACATTTTTAATTATCGCTGCTGGAAGTTTCTTACTCAGATCTGGGCAGGCATCTGAAAATTGCAACTCTGGACTACACAGGACAAACCCGGATCTTCTCTTAGGGCGTCAGGTGATTTATATTTATAGCAGAGGAGAAGAAAGACAGTGTTGTGGTGTATGCGCAGTAGTCCATGCCCAGCCAGCTCCTCTGCGGAGTCAGCTATCAGGGACCAGTTGGCTTGACAATCTGTTCTCTGGAGGTCAGGGGCATGGCTTGCTGGATTCCCAGGCAGCCCTGCCTTGGCAGCTTTTGGCTCCTGCATGAGACATGGCATAGCATTTTCCTTGTCATTGTGTTAATCTGGGGCAGAGCTGACAAGATTGAACATTACAGGAGAATTAAGTTGCAGTTTTACATTCACTGATCAGCCAGTGCAGTTCACTGCCTGGAAGAACAATGGAGACTAATGGGGTTATCTCCACAGATGTAGGAGGCACACTTGAAACAGGAGAAACCTCTTTAGTCTGCCACACACCCACAGAGAATTTCCAGGAAAAATTATACTTAATGGTGAGAAGGCATTTTCTCTTATATTATTAAGATGAATAAATGAATTTGGTAAGATTGCTGAAGCAAGGTCAGTGTGCAAAATTAATTACATAGTGTATATTCAAGCAACAGTTAATTAGCAAATATAATGAAGTGTTCAGCTTTTAAAAATAGAAACTATGTAGTATATTCTCAGTAGTCTAAAATAACAGGAAAAAGTAGTGAATGTCTAATTCAGTGGGGAAATTAAAAGACTCAACATTGGAAAGATGAGTTCTGTACCAATATACTAGGCTTGTGTTGTGTGTGTGTGTGTGTGTGTGCGCGCGCACGCGCACACGTCTGTCTGTCTGTCTATGTGTCTGTGTCTGTTTGTATAAGCTGATTTTAAAGAGCATATGGAATTGTGGATGTCCTGGACAATTTGTGAGTCTTCTAGAAAGCTAATGTGGAAGAATTAACTCTAGAGATATCAGGGTTTATTTTAGAGCCACAGCAATGAGTAGATGGGATATTGGATCAGGAGAGCATTACACCATGGGAATAGATGATAACATTCAGGGCTTACATAGGTGTAGTCGTTCCCTTTGTAATAGAGACAGTGCTGCAGAGAGGCAGGGAAAAGGGCTTGTTTTCACTAATAGATGTTTTCCTTTTTCTTTTTTAATATGAAAAAAATGTAAACTCCTTTTTAGGTGAGTTAAAAGTCCTACATTGCTGGGTGGTGGTGGTGCATACCTTTAATTCCAGTACTTGGGAGGCAGAGGCAGGTGGATTTCTGAGTTTGAGGCCAGCCTGGTCTACAGAGTGAGTTCCAGGACAGCCAGGGCTACACAGGGAAACCCTGTCTCGAAAAACAAAACAAACAAACAAACAAAAAGTCCTACATCAGGAAGGTGAGATGAAAAAGCTACCTGCAGTTGATGTGAAGAGAAGGTATCATAGTCTTGACCTACTATGTGCCTTACCTTATAGGCTTAGGATAACTGTTTCAGATTATGTAGTTTCTTTCTTTCCTCTTTTTTTGTTGGATGAATGAAGTGTTTGCTTTCCTCTGTTGAGAAGTTGTATGTTCCAGTTTTGCCTTTCACTGGTAGGGTGCCTCTTTAATAAAATCTACGTTCAATTTAAATTGTTTTAAGTTTTATTTTAAAAAATTATATATACGTGCTGTATTTACGAAATATTTCTCTTCCCTCCTCTTCTCTCCAATACCTTCCAAGACCTCCTTGCTCCCTTTCCAATTCATAGGCTCTTTTTTTGTAACTATTATTACACACACACACAATACACAAGTAAAAATACAAATATCAGCTGCTGCATCCGTTTAATAGTATTCATTTGTAGGTTTTTTTTTAGGCTCACCACTTGGTATTGGATAACTAACTAGTGGCCTTTTCCCTGGGGAAGACTGATTCCCCCTCTCTCATCAGTAATTAATTGCCTGTAACCCTTCATTTAAGGGGTGGGGCCCCATGAGAACTGTCCTTTCTCTGTTGGCATGCCCACTGGCTAGTCAGAGCTCAGGTCTTGTTTAGGTGACTCAATGGTTGAGATTTCTTGGGCATCCCAACATCTTGTAGCCTATCCCTAGTCCTTGGGCTCATGCAATCTTTCTACCTTCTCTTCTTCAGTATTCCCTCAGCTTTAAAAGTTGAGGTGGTACTGTGTTGGTTCATTATTGTAGCTCATAGGGTTCACAACTGAGTAGGACTGGTGGGGATTACCCACTGCCTAGCAGCCATCACAGTGCCTTCCACTATTATAAAAACTACCAGGAAAGAAGCTTTCTATTTGATTTGCTCCATATCCTGTGAACAAACCATATTTCCTTCAGTAGTAGAGTCCTACCATCACATTCTTGCAGACAACCAAAAGCATCATTAATTTCTGAACTTAGCAATATTCATAGGATCCTTAAAAGAGATATTCTCACATCCACTCCTAGATTTTTGTGTCATTAGCTGACTGTATATTACATAGATTATTTAGAATTTCACTTCTGGTCGATTATAGACATCTGTCTTTTCTTCTGTCCTTTAAAATTGGGCAGTGATAGACCTCACTATACAATGTGGTAACTTACTGCTCCCCATATCTCTCATACATCTGAATTGTCCTTACACTGGCAGAGTTTTGTAGCAAGGGTTTGCAAGTTGTGTACCTGAAAACCTTTTATCATGCTCCCAGGTTTGAGTGACAATCTGAATGTCAAATGTGTCTTTCTCTGATAATTTAAAAATATTTCTCCATTGATTTTTTTGAATATAGTGTTAGGAGTGAGGGGTGGCTCATGATGTGTTTCTTGCCTTCTTTATTAGTAGTCTGTTCTTTCTTTATAGTGGCTTTTAAAGCATTTTGCTTTGTCTTTTTAAGTCTTTAATTTGCCTCTGTAGAGCAGCCGTTCTTAGCCTGCGGGTTGTGACTCCTTTGGGTGTCAAATGACCCTTTCACAGGGGTTGCGTATCAGATATCCTACATATTAGATATATTATTGTTCATAACAGTAGCAAAAGTACTGTTAGGAAGTAGCAATGAAAGTGAATTTATGATTTAGGTCATTGCAACCTGAGGAACTGTATTAAAAGGTCACAGGATAGGAAGGTTGAGAACCACTGATGTAGAGGTGTACCATTTTAAAAATATGTCCTATTTGACATTCTAAAAATTTCTGAATTTTAAGATTATTTTGTTTTCTTATGCTTTCAAGAAGTTGTCTCCATTATTCCTTTAAGAAAAGCAAAGGATTTATTTAATGTTGATCATGTGTATGTGAGTGTGTTTATGTGTGGGTATGTGTATGTGAGTACAGGTCCCGGCAGAGACAAGAAGAGGACATCAGGTTTCCTGGAGTTGGCATCTCAGGCAATTATAAACTGCATGATATGGATTCTATATAGAGTGAAGGATTCCTGCAGGCGCATTGAGTGCTCTTAACCACAGAGCATCCTTCCTGACACTCTTCAGATATATTTCTCCTCTGCTTTGTCTTTCTCACTGGGAGTTTAGCTGCCTGTGTGCAAGCAGGCTTTCCATCTTCTCTTTTCTAAGATGCTCATTCATATCCTATTTCTTTACTTTCTTCTCCTTCCTCTTGGGAGAGTTGCCCAATTGGCAAGTTATGGTTTTATTCAGCAGCTATGCTTACCAGCTAAGTTTCTCTGGGTTTATAAGATAACATTTGTGGTCATTTCTTCAATAATATATGGCTGGCAAGAATTAAAGCAGAGAAAGAGGATGACTCCCAGGGCAGTCACAGGCAGAGTAGAGTCAGTAACACTCTTCTCTCATAGGGTAACTCCTTAGGCCCTATTTAATATTCAGACCCCAAGGGGAGACAGGACTTACAGGAAGCAACCTGTCTGAGCAGTAACCTGAAGCCCTGGGGGACTGGAAAGACTGTGCTTGTTTTCCATTTCCAGGTCACCTACTTACCCACACCCAGCAGTCATCCCTTTAAGTAAATTTTGTTTGAAAAATGTCCCAAGGAAACGTAACATCTTATCTGCTAATAAGAAATGAATTTAAAGGGTTGATAAGATGGCTCAGTGGTTAAGAGTGCTGGCTGTTCTTGCAGAGGACCTGGCTTCAGTTTTTAGCACCTACACAGTGTCTCACAGCTGTTTAACTTTAGTTCCAGGGGACCTGACAGTCTTTTCCTGGAGGCTACAGATGGGTACCTGGTACCTGGCAGGGAAGAGGTGCACAGACATGCATGTAGCAGAACACCCTTATGCATAAAATGAAAATAAATACATCTTCAAAAAGAAGGAAGAAGAAGGAGAAGGAGAAGGAGGAGGAAAAGGAGGAGGAGGAGGAGGAGGAGGAGGGATGAAGAAGAAGAAGAAGAAGAAGAAGAAGAAGAAGAAGAAGGAGGAGGAGGAGGAGGAGGAGGAGGAGGAGGAGGAGGAGGAGGAGAAGGAGAAGGAGAAGGAGAAGGAGGAGGAAGAAATGAGTTTTTAAGCATATTTCAGCAAGGGAGGTGCAGTGGTGTGTTCCTGAAACCCAGCACTTGGAGGGCCAACACAGGATAATTTTTTAAAAATTTTTATTAGATATTTTCTTTATTTACATGTCATATGAAATCTCCTTTCCTGGTTTCCCCTCCAAAAGAAAAAAAAAAAGAAAAAAAAAAACGATCTTGTGTTCCTTCTGGTCTCTCTGGGTTGGTGTCCTGAGCAGACCTTGAGCACAAGCTCTGCAGCCAGTCCCACAACACCCAGAGGAAGCTGCTGCACTCCCAGGCACTCTGACACTCTCAGGATCAGAGGCGAGGAGGACCCAACATCTGTTCCAATACTGGGAGTAGCTGGGTCCAGCGGGACCAGGTACACAGGAACTCCACCAGCAGAGTCCCACAGCACCCAGAGGAAGCTCCACTCCCAGGTGCTCTGACACTCTCAGGATCAGAAGTGAGGAGGACCCAACATCTGTCCCAACACCGGGAGTAACTGGGTCCAGTGGGACCAGGCACACAGGAACTCTGCCAGCAGAGTGGCTCCGGGTCCTTCCATTCTCTCTGGGCTGGTGTCCTGAGCAGACCTTGGGCCCAGGCTCCACAGTCATTCCCACAACACCCAGAGGAAGCTGCTGCACTCCCAGGTGCTCTAACAAGCTCAGGGTCACAGGATCCCAGAATCACAGGGTCACAAAGACTACCTGACTCTGAGGAGTTCTGATACAACCAGGATCACAGGAAGGACTGACTCCAGGAAGGGCAGGTAGCACTGGAGATAACCAGAAGGCGGGGGGTGGGGGGGGGCAAGCGTAAGAAAATAAACAACACAAACCAAGGTTACTTGGCATCATCAGAACCCAATTCTCCCACTGTAGCAAGTCCTCTACCCACCATCACACCAGAAACACAAGATTCAGATATAAAATCAGTTATCATGATGATGATACAGGACCTTAAGAAAGACATAAATAGCACCCTCAAAGAAATACAGGAGAACACAGGTAAAGAGCTAGAAGCTCTTAAAGAGGAAACACAAAAATCTCTTAAAGAACTATAGGAAAACACAATCAAACAGGTGAAGGAAATGAGCAAAACCATCCAGAATCTAAAACAGGAAATAGAAACAATAAAGAAATCAGAAAGAGAGACAACGCTAGAGATACAAAACCTAGGAAAGAAATCAGGAGTCATAGGTGCAAGCATCACCAACAGAATACAAGAGATAGAAGAGAGAATCTCAGGGGCAGAAGGTACCATAGAAAACATTGACACAATAGTCAAAGAAAATGTAAAAAGCAAAAAGCTCCTAACCCAAAACATCCAGGAAATCCAGGACGAAATGAGAAGACCAAACCTAAGGATAATAGGTATAGAAGAGAGTGAAGACTCCCAAGGTAATGGGCCAGCAAATATCTTCAACAAAATTATAGAAGAAAACTTCCCTAACCTAAAGAAAGAGATGCCCATGAACATACAAGAAGCCTACAGAACTCCACATAGACTGGACCAGAAAAGAAATTCCTTCCATCACATAATAATAAAAACACCAAATGCACTAAACAAAGAAAGAATTTTAAAAGCAATAAGGGAAAAAAGGCAAGTAACATATAAAGGCAGAATTACGGCAGACTTCTCACCAGAGACTATGAAAGCTAGAAGATCCTGGGTAGGTGTAATACAGACCCTACAAGAACACAAATACCAGCCCAGGCTACTATATCCAGCAAAACTCTCAATTACCATAGATGGAGAAAAGATATTCCATGACAAAATGAAATTTACACAATATCTTTCCACAAATCCAGCCCTATAAGGAAAATAGATGGAAAACATCCACATAAGGAGCAAAACTACACCCTAGAAG
>JADRCD010161876.1:0-19692 GCA_019843815.1 Montemys delectorum
ATATCACCAGGAGAAAAACTGCCTCCCTAGAAACTTGTCCTGCACTTGTATACAGTGACATCTGTTAAAGTAGCAAGCCACCACTGAAGTACATGGGCAAGGCTTGACATTGGCTGCTGAATTGACACAGTGCTCAACTAAGTTATGAGCATGGTGTCAGCACGTATTTCCTGCTCATGGACTATTTATATTGTATGCTATTTAATAACTCCTGGTTTGTTTCTCTTGTTTCATCTGGAGAGAGGGTCCCTTCAACTAATCTAGACTGATAACAGCATTTAACATCTTGCTTCTGCCTCCTGAGTGCCGAGATCACAAGTGTGCAGCATCACACTTGGTTCACAATAACCTTTCATCGCCAAGTAGTGTTTGCTCTCCTTTATAACAATCACCTGATCAGAAAGAGTAGGCAAGCTGACAACAGCAAGTCCTTCTTGGAGAGCCTGTCCTGTCTCAGTCTTCTGCAGACATTCATCTTTTTGTTCATGAAAGTGTATGCCTCATACCTGTCAAGTTTCAGAATTATCTTTGCTAGCCCCCACTAAGCAAACCTGATACCGACCTATAAAACTTAGTACTTCTTTCTTTAAATTTTAATTAAGAAAAACCTGATTGTGGGAGATACAAGGATAACAGACACTATCATGTGCTCTCTGATCTGTTACCCCCTTTCCTTCTCTAAGTGTCTTAAACATGTAGAGTTTACAGACCTTTTATGCATCATTGTTCTGAAGTATTCTTGTTTTCTTTCCCAGTAATAATAATGTTTGTGCATTCACTGTTCTATTCCTAAGGACTTGTAATATTGTGCAATCATGTGCAATGCTCTCCTTGTGTAGGAAATGAACAGCTCACAGTGAATCTCTTTTCTGTAGAATCAGTTACTTCTTGTTTTTAATTTTAGTGTTTTGCTGTATTAACTTTGACACCGACCCTCTGTTTTAATCTGTCATTACCAAGCTTATATTCTAAATCAGGCTTTCATTACAGCATTTATATTGTCAATTCTGATAAAGAAGAGTTTAAGATAAATTCCCTGTGTGTGTTCATGTTGCTGAGACAATAATATGTTCAGTGTGTTTAAATCATATACCTCCATGTGTGTGCACTTACACATTCACTGCAGCTACATGTGTTTTACCTTGTTCCATGGATGTTAATTCAGAAAGTTCCATTTTAGTGTCAGAGAGTCTATGCATTTTAAAGGAGCAGTGATTCTTGGCCCTCACAATCCAGAATGCTGTACAGCTGTTACATTGTTATACTGTGAGCATATGCATGTGCATGTGCATGCATAACTGTCTCATGTTTTTGAAAGGTATGGTGTGGAGCCCCCTGGTCTGATAAAGCTGGAAAAAGAAATTGAACAAGAAGAGACACTTTCTGCCCCGTCTCCTTCGCCTTCTCCTTCATCGAAGTCTTCAGGAAAGAAGAGTACTGGAAACTTACTGGATGATGCAGTGAGTGAAATTTACAAGCCTTCCAACTATAAAACTTACCCTGCCCTCTCAAATCATTCTGTCCTGACTGCATGCATTTCAGCTCCTCTGAATTCATTTTAACTCCAGTGAGAAAATTTGTGCTCCTATAGCTCATCTTGAAACTCAAAACTGAATCAGTGATATAAAGTAAAAGTGCCACTTAATTCCATTGAACAGTATCTGAAAATCTAGGGAATGAGTCCTTGAAAATGTTTTCTGAAAATACTTAAACCTCATTCTTATTAGTTCCCAATACCTCCTTTCATGGATAGAACCTTGCAGATTGTTGAGGAAGGGAACAATGCATCTAACAGAAAAGGTGACTGTACTTATTGATTGCCTGGTATTGGCCAGAGTTGTCCTTTATTATTACTATTATTTTTATTATTATTATTGAGAGCTCTTATATCTGAAAGGATGATTGCTTGCAGGGGTGGGGACATGGAAATTGGAAGTTTCCTGATTCTAGGAGGAGAGGAGCTTAGTGTCCAGCACTAACTCTTGTGTCTGTCTACTCTGCAGGCCTCTAGGCAGAGGCTTTGGTGATTAGAACACACTGCACTGACATCATCACTATAGGGATAAGTAGCTCCTAGGTATAGTAAACAACCCTTGCTTATGGTAGTGGTATGTTTGAAAATTATTTCCGTGTGATGTCATACTCATATCTTAAGTGCATGAAGACATTAACGAACAAGAAAAAGCATGACTTGTCTTGCTGTGGCTTATGCAAAGTTTGCTTGTATGAGTTATAATTGCCTGTAAGCTTATGGGACATGACAGTGCTAGAGGTATAAGACTGAAGTATTGTCCTGCCAGAGCAAGCAACGTCCCTGGAAGGCTGGGAGCAACCTTGATACTTTTAGTTGTTAGGATGCAGGGCTGCCAGGACTGCAGGCGCCCCTCTCTAAGGTCTGAGCTGAGATAGAGTAGGAGAGTGGGCTGATGGGTGCTTTCATGTACAGAAAGACATGTACCCATCTTTTGTTTTTCTCCACATGACACATTTGTAAAAGCAAAAACTTAACCACAGCCGGAGCAGCTGTGAGTCCCCACAAAGGTCGTATACTTGAGCTTGGCCCATTAAGTGATCCCATGCAATTCCATTTAATCTAGCTTGGTTTTGATAGCTACTCATGCCACTCAGAATGTGCAAATTGTCAGGGAGCTTTCATACTACAGGAAGGTGTTCTTGGAATCCTTTTAGGGCCGATCACATGCCTTGCTTCTCATAAACCTTCATTATTAACCTTTACAATAATTGGATGACATTGTATAACAAAGAGGGCATGCTGTTTATATGTTAAGAGTACTTTTTCTTTGATGTTTTATGCTTTTTCTTTATACTTAGCATAAGTATGGTCTTCTTACAAATGTGTTTCTCTGAGCTGCCGCACCCGTTCTTTTTTTTTTAATTTAATTTAATTTTATTTTTTACTTATTCACTTTACATTTAGCTCACTGCCCTTCTCCAGGTTACCCTCTATACAATCCTTCCCTCCCCCGAACCCCTTTCTTCCCTGAGTGGGTGGGGTCCCCCTGGGTGCTCCCCTCCCCACCCTGGTATTTCAAGTCTCTATGAGGCTAGGTGCTTTCTCTCCGATTGAGGCTGGGCAAGGCAGCCAAACTACAAGAACATATACCACATGCAGGCACCAGATTTTGGGATAGGCACCATACCAGTTGTTCAGGACCCACGTGAAGACCAAACTATACATCTGCTTCATATGATTGGGGAGGCCTAGGTCCAGTCCATGTATGTGCTTTGGTTGGTGGTCACACTCTGAGAGCCCCAAGGGTTCAGGTTATTTGACTCTGTTGGTCTTACTGTGGAATTCCTATCCCCTTCAGGGCCTGCTAGCCGTCCTCCTATTCTTCCATAAGAGTCTCTGAGCTCCAGCCACTGTTTGGCTGTGGGTGTCTGTATCTGTTTGAGTCAGCTGCTGGGTGGAGCCTCTCAGAGAACAGCATGTTCCTGTCTGCAAGCATAACAGAATATCAGTAACAGTGTTAGGGATTGGCGTTTCCCCTAGGATGTCTCTCAAGTTGGACCAGTTATTTGTTGTCCATTCCCTTAGTCTTTGCGACATCCCCTATGCATGCATTTCTTGTAAACAAGATATTGATATCTCTGTTGCTTTACTGAGGTTTCTGCTTGGCTACAGGAGATGGCCTCTTCAGGTTCCATAGTGCCAGTGTAGTGAGTCACAGCTAAGGTCACCCCCATTAATTCTTGGGCACCTCCCTTATCCCAGGTCTCTGTTTCCTCCTGGAGATGCCCCATCCCACATCCTCACCCATGTTAATTGCAGGTGTCCATTCATTTTCATGACCATCTAGCCATCTCTCTTTTCTGTCCCCACACTTGATTGTAACCCCCCATTACCCTCCTTATCCCCCTCCTTCTGAGTGCCCTCACTCCATCTGCTTTCTGTGACTATTTTATTTCTCCTTCTAAGTGAAATTCAAGCTTCCTCACTTGGGCCTTCCTTCTTGTTTACCTTCTTTGGGTCCATGAAGTGTAGCATGTATCTATATTTTATGGCTAATAATCCACTTATAAATAAGTATATACCATGCATGTCCTTTTGGAATTGTGTTACCTTACTCAGGATGATATTCTTAAGATCCATTCATTTCCATGTAATATTCATGATGTCTTAGTTTTTAATAGCTGGGTAATATTCCATTGTGTAGATGTTTTACATTTTCTTTATCCATTCTTCAATTGAGGAACATCTAGGATGTTGCCAGTTTCTGGCTATTACAAATAAAGCTGCTGTAAACATAGTTGAGTGTCTTTGGGGGATGGTAGAGCTTCTGTTGGTTATATTCCCAGGTATGGTATAGCTGTGTCTTGAGGTAGAACTATTCCTAGTTTTTTGAGAAAACAACCAAATTGATTTGCAAAGTGGTTGTACAAGTTTGTACTCCCACCAGCAGTGAAGGAGTGTTCCCCTTTCTTCTCATTCTCACCAGCATGTGCTGCCTCTTGAGTTTTTTTATCTTAGCCATTCCAATGGGTGTAAGGTGGAACCTCAGATATGTTTTGATTTGCATTTCCCTGATGACTAAGGACTTTGAATATTTCTTTAAATGCTTCTCAGCCATTGGCGATTCCTCTGTTGAGAATTCTGTTTAATTCTGTACCCCAGTTTTTTAGATGGGTTATTTGGATTGTTGGTATCTAACTTCTTAAGTTCTTTGTCAATTTTGGATATTAGCCCTCTGTCAGATGTTTTCCTCTGTCAGGTGAAGATCCTTTCCCAATCTATAGGCTACTGATTTTTCCTATTGACAGTGTCCTTTGACTTACAGAAGCTTTGCAGTTTCATGAGGTTCCATTTATCAATTGTTGGTCTTAGAGCCTAAGCCATTGGTATTCTGCTCAGGAAATTGTGTCTTGTACCAGCACATTCGAGGGTATTTCCCAAGTTCTCTTCTATGAGATTTAGTGTATTTCATTTTACATTGAGGTCCTTGATCCACTTGGACTTGAGTTTCATGCAGGATAAGGTTTGATCTATTTTCTTTCTTCCACATGTAGACATCCAGTTTGTCCATCACCATTTTCCATTTTAAGGTTTTGACTTCCTTATCAAAAATCCAAGTGTCCACAGGACCACACCCTTAATTACTCCTCCTCTCAGTTGTGACATGTACTTACACTCTTTTCCCCCTATACAATGGTGTCAGGCCTGAAGAGTGTCTGGCCATTGTTACATTTACTTCCTAATTACTCAGCCAAGGGAACCTCACAGCTCTCATTATCAGGTCCAGGCCTATTATTACCATAGCTTTGTTTCATCACTACTGTCTTGAAAATCCTCTGTGGAGGCAGCCCTTACAGCCAGCACGCTTTAAGACAATGCAAGCTGGAGTCAGAATCAATCGGATCCTCTATGATGCACCTGAAGCCCTACCTTGCTGATACCTCACAGGTCTCCTTGTTCTAACTCAGTGTGTTTTACAGCTCTTTCGTCCTTTGAACCACCCCTTTCATGTTGAGGTAACTGTTGGTAGTTCCTCAATATATTTCTTGTTACTTTTCTTTTGAATGCACGTTTAAATATATTTTAACTTTTTCAATATTTACATTGTGCTAATTTCCATAGAAGATTGCGTGTTTGTGTACCTGTGGAGGTGCTTGTGCTTGTGTGCTCATGCACACAGAAGCTAGAGGCTTACACTAGCATTTCTCTGTTTACCTCTTTACCTTATGATGGTGGTGGTCTTTTACAGAGCCAAGAACCCAGAGTTTTAGGCTAATTAGCTGGCCAGAGAGCTTCAGGGATCCTCTCGTGTATATCCCCCAGTGTATGGGTTTACAGTGTATGGGCTTATCGGATTTTTTTTAATTGACATGGCTACCGAGGATCCAAATTTAGATTTTCATATCTATATTACCAGCATTTTACCCACTGAGCTGATTCCTCAGCTCACACATGAAATTTTTCTTGGCATTTCTCACCTTAGGTAAATGTTACATCTTACTAACTGTTGTCTAAAGTATTTATAAGTGTGCAATGAAGTGGTTGTAAATGAGGGAGACCTAAATGTCCATTCCTCCCAAGGCACAGTCTGATTTTCACAGTCAAGAAAAAGTCTACATCTACCCAGCTCCCTGCTATTGATGTCCAGTGTGAAAAGTTTCTTCTTTGTCCTCTGTGTTCAGTCATTTCCTCTGAACCATATTCCATGTGTGCTCTTCTGTCCTGTTAGAAATGGAAGAGGTGCTGCCATTTGAGGCCATTTACCAGAACCAAGGTGAAGGAGCAAGAAGGCTCCCATGTCTTTAGGAGCCTGTCTCAAGCTTAGCCCATTCTTCATCTTTGGGGAGAGGAAAGATACAAAGAGAACCCTGAGAGGGATTAGAGGCTATTCCACTAATATTCCAACTCAGAACAAAACAACAACTACCACCACCAGTCATAGAGAGCCAAGAGAGCAGGATTCTCAAGCTGCTGTAGCTCTAAGGTCTGTCCTTCCAGCTCAAAGCTATGTGAATTAGGAGAATATAGCTCTTGGTTTAATGGAAGAATGTGCATTTGTGGACACATTTAGTGTGCAAAGTGGACACATCTGCCTCTTACCAGTTAAAACTCTTGTGTTCTATAAAATCTTTAGATTTTAAACATTTCTCAAAGAATGCTTAAAGAAACACTACTACCACAATGCCTGTGGGGAAAGATTCGGTTAGAGTGAGAAATACAAAGTATTACTTTCTCTGCCTGGCATTCACAAAGCTTGCCAACATCATGCAGGTTGTGCCGAGCTCCCTCAAAAGATCTAATTGACCTGGAATTTCTCAAATATACAGGTCTCCTTCATTCTTCAGTCTTGTAAACTGTATTGAATTTTTTGCATTAATGGTTTTTCACTAAAATATTTCATCTCAGGGACAGTGGCACAAAAAGTAAAGTAATCTGAACCTCATTAGTGGTTTAAACCAGACCCCATGTATCAAAGGTAAAAAAGGAAATAGCTAGCATTACAAGCCTTTGTCACATACCAGGTACACATAGCCGTTTGGAACTGAGTTTAATGTAACCCAATATATGTACTACGAAAAAGAACAAGAAGAATTTAAGAAAAAAGAGTGATTCGCTAAGTTTCTGTGTATAGTTAGCACTAGGTTATTTTGAACACATTTATTGTATGCTTCTCCAAAAAAGAAAGAAAGATGAGGGTATGGAAGAGTGAAAGGAGGAGGCAAAGGAAACAGAAGCAGAGAAGACTGAGAAAGAAAGGGAAGCCATGCCAAGATGATCGTATTCCAGCGGACGACTTCAGAAAGAGCCAGGACTGAAGCCACCTTTGTTTGCTCACATTTTCTTGTCTGATTCTTATGGGAACCGCAGGGAAATAGGTGACCTTTTATGTGGATAATAAAGCCCCCCTTCCTTAATCAAGATCTCTCAGAGGAAACACAGTGGTGTCCATTCAGATTGCTTTCTTCCCTATGTCCTGGTGGAGCGATTACGCTGTGATAGGCTTTGAGGTCGGCCTGAGTGCTCCTGCTCCTCTTTTCGTTCCGTTGTGTTGAGCTTGCTCTCACAGGGTGTTAAATGCTGCTCTAAGAAATAGCTCTCACTGTCTCCCTTCTCTTCATCAACTTCCTCAGTCTGGGGATGAGAGATAATATAATTCTGAGTAACCAGGTCCCTCTTGAAATCTCATTTCAGCCCCAAACTGGCTCAGTTCCTAGCCAAGAGCAGAGCACCTGGCAGACAGAATTACCTCATGGTAATGTAAGAAGCAGGACTGTCATCATTCACAGTTAACTATGTATTTCCACTGCTCCTAGACTGGCCTGTTCTCTTCTAATTTTGCTTCTGTCCTTGACACTCATGAAAAATAAAAAACAAAAAACAAAAAAACCTTGATTTAAAACCACCACCACCACCACCACCACCACCACCACCACCACCAAGTCTATTTTTGTAGAAAGGAAGGCATGAAGAAAGGGCAGGCCACTTGAGAAAATGCTTCTCTTGCTTATTTGATGCAAAGAGGTTCTGTGTTTTTTTCCCGAGCATCCTAAAAGTTGGATTTGTTTCCTACACAGTTCCAGGGTTTTCCTTTCTCAGTATCAAATTTTCTCAATAAGTTGTGATGCCTTGGGCTGTGAGCTTTGTTGTTCTCTGGGCTCCGAGGTGACAAAGACTTCATCCCTGTCTTCTAGCTCTCTCTCTCTTCTCCTCACCACCCTTCAGTAATGGTAAGGATGCTGTGTGTATCTGTGACATCTTACAAACATCTGTAGGGAGAGATATGCACAGAAAAACAAAACAGTGAGCCAGCAAATCTTGTGTCCTATGAGCTCATGGCTAGCTCATGTTTTGTAAGGGATTACAGCACCGCTTCCCATTATGCATGCCATTTGCCTTAGTCTTATCATAACAAGATGGAAACAACTCAGATTTCAAATCCATGGCCTTGTTACTAATGGAATGGTAGATGTTCCCTTACTGTTCAGTGAAAGTTGTCTCTAAGGCTATCTAGATCCAGGCCTCCTCTGTTCCAGTGATCTCTCTTTGTGTCCTGGAGGATCCATGCCCTGGATAGTATGACTATGTGTGTGTCCAGAGTGCATCTGTTAAACTGTTTACTATTCCATTAGGGTGATATGCTTTATGTCTAGGGTTTAACATGGTATAAAATATTATCTTAGCCTTTAACGAACTAAACCCAACAAGGTGATGCTAAGGTTGATCAATATTGATTCATTAGGCTGCTGTCACAGTAATGACCCAGAATCTGAGGACTGTATCAGTGTAAAATTTAGCATTGGAAAGACACAGATGTACATGAGTGTTGTGAAGTTAGTTCTTTTAAAATAATTTTCTGCTGTTTGCTTCATTGAGGCCTACTAGTCACTAGCATGGCTCCAGTTAAGGGAGAGACTCAATCTCAAGGAATAAGGTAGAGAGAGAGAGAGAGAGAGAGAGAGAGAGAGAGAGAGAGAGAGAGAGAGAGAGGAGATCACCTAGTGGCCTCCTACACATATACATCTATACACGTACATGAACATGTGTGTACTCCAACCCATATGTGTATGTATACACTGACACACATGTAAACACACAGTAAATAAAATAAATAAATAAATAAATAAATAACAATGGCTGGATTTCTTTATGGCCAACTGTAAGTGCCACTCTTTCATATTTGTTGAATTAATCTTATCTATATAAAATTGTAGCTACTAACAGGAGATTAATTCAAATAATTAGTATTAATATTGAATATATGAGATATTGGGTTACTCTAGATTGTCTCAAAAAACTTTCTCATTTAAAAAAATTCCAGAAGTTTCATTGATTATGAAAACAAATGAATTTTATAAAGCTGTTCTTAATGATTTACAGTATTCATAGGCATGCCCATGAGAACTCCAGAAGAACATTAATCAGAGTCATGTTTTAGTTTTTCATTTTATATGTCAGCTAACACTATATATGCTACCTAAGATGATGTAAAATGTGGATGAGTCTGAGGAATATGTTGGTGAAATCTCAGAGGAAAACTTTAGAATTTCAAACAAGAAAAAAGTTTCAAAAAATTAATTTGTACTTCATTTACTTCAAAATTAGATTGGTATAGTGGGATTATATTGAAGAAACCTTCTGTTGTATGCATTTGCCCTAGCTTTCAGTGTGGTTAGCCTATGCATGCTTTATTTTAGTTCTTAAATTCTTTGCTGTATGGACCCCACACATACTGTCTTTCTAGATCTCCGGCTCATGTCTGTTACCATGCCAACTGACCCCATTCTCCCTCCTCATTAGTGTCATCATTAGCTGAATGCTCAGAGACTCAGAAGATGCTTCCAGACCCTGATCTTCACATTTCAGCCAAAGTTCCTATGTTCATATCATTTCTGATATAGAACAAGTCTAAATGATTAACAGTTCAGCCATGATTGAGCTCTTGGAGAAAAATCACATGCAACTTTATTGGGGCCAATGATTATGCTCCTCTATTTCAGGTAAAAAGAATCTCTGAAGATCCTCCCTGCAAGTGCCCAACCAAGTTCTGTGTGGAGCGGCTCTCTCAAGGTCGATACCGAGTTGGAGAGAAGATCCTCTTCATCAGGGTAAAGTCCTTTTTCCTCTTCTCATCTACATAAGTATTTTTGTGAACATGAATCAGAGAAAAGGTCAAGGGAAGTATGACATATGACTATTCAGGAACACCCTCTGGTGTCACTAAACCTGTGCAGAGCAGTAGACATGATAATGTGCTACTGAAGGCTGGGTGAACAGAGCATATCTTTATACATAGAGGAGTATCAGCTCCCATGGGAAAGGGTTGCCATTTATATTTCCTGTATTCCTTTCATTTCGGTAGAGTGGAATGAAAACGTGCCCTTCCAGGACCTTCCATATATCACAGTGAAGAAATAAATCACCATCCTATTATGTCTTGGCAGGTTATCAGATTAATTCAGCTGAGTTTTCCACAGGTCTGGATTAGGGACCAATGTAATAAGATTGAAAATTCTCTAAGGAATTGGAGATAGAGCAGTTAGGAGGAGGCTTGCTTTGAATTTTGGGGTTCTAGGTTTGATCCCCAACACAAAAAACCCACAAAAATGACCTCCCTCATCCTGACGTAACAGTGGCTAGAGCTGTTCCCACCAAGTTTAAGAGTTAGAAGAGAGAAAATGCTCCAGCTTAAACCATCAGAGTCCCCAGGGGTTGAAAGAGATTCTGTAAGGCTGAACTCAAAGCTCTTTACTCAGAATCTGCTTTGCTAGTGGTCAGGAGAGTTAGGGCTCTCAAAACAAGCTGGGATATTTGCTAAGGCCAAACATTCTTTAAAAAATGAAAATATAACTACATATATACCCCCAGAAAGCTTTGGTTCAGAGAAGTGCTTTTTTTTTTCTGTGTCCTTTTGGTCTCTTTCTAAGGAAAGTATGCTCTATTCACTTCTCATCTGAACATGTTAAAAACATTTTGGTTGTGTTGTAGTACTAAAGTATCTTAAGGAATACATGGAGTAAGAGTCAGGGACAGCAAATACTTATCGGAGTGTTGACTGAGGAAGCTTGTCAGTGTGAAACTTATTCTTGTCAACTTACAACAGAAACATTAGTACAACAGGTCTCCTTAAGAAGCTGCAACATGGTGGTCTGGAGAGCTGGTTCAGCAGTTAAGAGCACCAACTGCTCTTCCAGAGGTCCTGAGTTCAATTCCCAGCAACCACATGGTGGCTCACAACCATCTGTAATGGGATCCGATGCCCATTTCTGGTGTGTATCTGAAGACAGCTACACTGTACTCATATAAATAAAATAAATAAATCTTAAAAAAAAAAAAAAAAGAATCTGCAACCTGGAGAAAGAAATAGTTATCTTAATTTGATCTTAAACCTTATCAATCACTTTAGATGTTTTTTTCTGATTCCAGGGTAGTGTTTACTTGATATAAACAAATCCAGCTAATAATAGCTTTTCTGATTCAGAATGTTATAAAAAGCTGACCAGCATTAGAGGTTTGTGAATCGCCCTGGCTCCAGGCACCCAGGTTGCTATTGTTGCCTTGTTCTTTGTTGTAAAGAAAACAGGAATGTTTAAAGCTCAGCAGCCTGTTTTCACATCACCATGTTAAATAACTATGGTCTAGAGTCTCTGTGGATGCATTAACATTTTACCAGGCTAATTGCTCAGTTGAGAATCAGCTTCCATTAGAATAGGAGACCCCAGAGCCTACAGTCAAAACAAAGGACCTTATGAAACAGCCTTTTATTTCTGTGATAGAGATGCTAATAACTTGGATGCTGTTTCCTCAGATGTCACCTAGGATCTACAGGCAAAATAATGCAGTATACATAGTTAATTGTGTGTCTGATTTTCATGTCTGTTCATTTGTCAAAGACTTCAATATCCTAGTTTATGGCCAGCATAAGAGTTTATAGTAGTTATTAGGTTTGCTAGTTTTTGATGGTCCATTTTTCTTTTCGGGAACTGTTTCCTTTCTGCTAATTTTATTCCATTTTATAGAAGAATTAATATTTTATTGTGAGTGAAATCATCATGTTCCCTGTGACAGTGTGTTTACTTACTATCGCACACTCAGGCAAGCCTGTAAAATCATGAACCACAGGGAGGCTGCTCACTGCCTGGCAGTAGGGTGCAACAACAGTTTTTAGTGAGACATCACCACAAGTCTTGCACTTACGGGGTTCTTCTCTCTTACAAAATGGTTCATGCGATTTGTTAAAGTTCAGATTGAAGAAAATTTTGTAGCATTGCATTTACGAAGCTCAATGTCATGAATATATGTTCAGAGATATTTTTAATAAGTTTTTTTATTCCTAAGTACTTCATGCATACATTATATCCACCGTCCTCTCATTTGAACTACCCTCCTACACTCTCCCTCTGAATTTCACATATTGTTTCTATCAACCCATTTAGTCAGAGTAATGGTGCCTGCTAGACATGAGTGTGGGGCCATCAGTGGAGTGTGATCTACTTACCAAGAGTAAAAGTCACTGAGTCTCCCTCTGACTATCCATCAGCTACCAAAAGCTTCTCAGCTCCTCTCCCTCATCCATGCTGGCTTATTAACTGGTTTGATCTTGTGCAAGTAGTTGAGTGCACGCTCTGTGTCCATAACTGGAGTTCAGTGGCCATGAAGTATCCAACAGACACTATTCACAGTAGTCTTTTGTACCTTACAACCTTTCTACACACACACCCCCCCTTCGATGATGCTTCCTGTGCTTTGGCATCAGGGATTGTGATGCAGAGACTTACTATGTAAGCATAGCACTCTACAGGTACTGTCTGCACATTGACCAATTGTCTCTGCAGTAACTGCTACCCACTGCACAGAGAGGCTTTCAAAGGCATATTTATCCTGTGAGTCAGTATCCACCCTGACAGAGTGATAGGAATCTGAGACAACATCTTCTTGTCTTGGTAGAGACTTACTGATTGAAATTTGAGGCACCCCACCTGTAACCATATTGCACATTTTTCTATTTTCTCCCTATGTTGGAGGAGCAGACTAAATATAGCCTGCTGATACACATGTGCTTTGACTGATAGGTTAGGTCTTTGGCTGGCTGGGCCCTTGATAGTGGATTCTCATTGTACTGTAATGTGTGTGGAAATGGTAGGGCTTACTCAGACATTCAGTGGTGTTGACCTTAAGATTGTAGGAGGTAATGCTTTAATTATAGATTTCTGAACACTTGAATTAAAGAGCAATTGGTGATAGTGGAATCTGTATATATGGAAGGTGGGTAGCCACTCCCAATGGCTTAATTACATTCTTTTGTATCAACATATTTTAAATTTTAAATTTAAAATTAAATTTATCATGCCTCCTGAAGCTATTGAATATAGCTTTGTCTTGTTTGATCCATTTTGAATACCACTGTATAGAATATACAGACAGTGAAACAGGCTATCTCAGGCTTCATCCTCAATCATTCATCCATTGTAAGAGATGCCTTGTTTCCCTAAGGACTTAATGAGCCTATTGACTTCAAAGAACTATGAAAAATTATTTAAGGAGATTTAAAACATTGAACTTCAATCTTAAAGATAACACAGTGTTAAAAACACAGGCTCAGATAGAATTAGCCCACAGAGAGTCCTACATACAATACAAATAAGGACTATATATCCGGTACAGTAAGACTTCAATGGTAGCATTTTGTGATTGTATATGTACATGAGCATATTTTCTTTGTACATTGAAAGAAAAACAATAATATCAAACTATTTTTTTAAAAGGTAAATAAGAATGTATGTGGCATTCAGGAAAAGATCCAGAAAGATATCTTGTAGAGGTTCTCTACTAAGTGTAAATATTATTTGTGAGTTTCTAAAGAAGAGAGCATAAATTAAGACAGATTTAAATACATGCTACTGGATGCTTATGTAGACATATGTTCATATGTACATGCGTGTAGAGGGACTGTATTGGTCTCTACCCAAATATAATAAAACCTGTGCTATAGGGAACAAATCTCTATGATTTCTTGACTCTGATTTTAGTCTATATCTTAGTAATCATCTCCCAAATTAAAAAATATATATGATCTCTATCTGGTATACCATAGTTTCGCAAAACCAGATTTTCCCCTGTATGTTTCATGAACACAACCATGGGGCTGTTTTGGCGAGTGGGACTGGGGTGTTGGTTTACTGAGTAAAGCACTTGCCACCCAAGCATGGGGATCTGGGTTCATCTGAACCCTGGTAAAACTGAACTCATTGTCACTTGCCTCTAACCTAACCTCAGCTGGTGGAGACAAGAATTCCCTGGTGCTTGCAGGCTTCCTAGCCTGCTTAGGCAGCAGCAATATACAAAAGAAAATCTGTGTTTAAGAAGGTAGAAGGCAAAAATAAACCACGATGGTTTTTCTGTAACCTCTGTGTATTCACTGTGCCATTTGTGCTCTTGTGGTCATACACTATACACTAGAACATGTATGCTTACGTACACAAACATATCATACACACATGGTATTTTCAAAAACAAGTTTTAGGGGTTTTTTTGTTTTTTTGTTTTGTTTTGTTTTTTTTCTTTTTTGCTTTTTCCATTAAAAGCAGCTTGGCATCTATTCTAAAGGTAGAAACCTACTGTCATCCAACATAAATTTTCTCATTTATTTCAGAATTTAGGGGGTCAGGACAAAAAAAAAATCTCTTTAACAATTTCTGCAGCAACAGAGTTGTTAATATTTCCAGTCAGCCAGACAATGCTTCACTGAAATGCAAAGTGAAGGCTCCTGGATGCTGCCTGCATTCCTTCATATTCTTTTTTCCTTCCTTCACCTGCTGTCCAGTGTGGCCTCCCATATTGAAAACTCATCTGCAGCACTAGTCTGTATAAGTGTGTGAGAAGGGACATCAGACTCCCCAATCAGGGGTCTAGTGTGCAGTCTTCCTGAGGCTTAAAATGCGCCCCCAGGTGAGCCACATTAACGTAATGGGAACCTGATAGAATGCAGATTCTTTCACCTTCTCAGAGGGAACCAAAACCTCCAAGATGCAGGTCAAACAACCATACAGGTACTGGGAATTGAGCCTGGGTCCTCTCCAAGAGCAGCAGTGCTCTTAATTGCTGAGCCATCTCTCTAGCCTCCAGAAATGACAATTTTAAAGATGACTATATACTAGAGGGATGCTTGTATTCACTGTCAGGTAAGAAATAAACTTTTCAGTAATAGGAAATAGTTTATGTAGAAATAACAAGAATAAAATGTGAATAGAATAGTAAGACTGAATTGAAAGTAGATTTTAGTTGCTGAGAACAAATAATTATGAACATGAAATTTTTTTCTTCTTTAGATTTTATGATGAAGATGAATAAAATATGACCTAAGAGAATTCAGTCAACTGATACAACTATAAATTTAGGAATAATTAAAGGTCCCTTGAAGGTTGATATTTAACTAGCTGATTGTTCATTTTCATGTTTTTCTTTTTCCTTGACTTTCCCCCTTCTACATAAGAGTAAGCAACTGTACTGCATTTCTGTTGCTATTACTTAGGCCAGGAAGGAATCTATCGTTTGTTTCAAACTTCTTACATATTTTTCTCAGGGTATGTTGTTCTCTGGTTGTTTTCATTGCTGATGCCTGGCAGAAAACAATGTAATGGGGGGATTAATTATGGTTCAGATTCTAAGGGTATGTGGCCCGTTATGGCAGGGGGTGGCATGGGCTGGGACTTTTGACTGAGCAGATGGCACAGCTCACATTCCACCTGGCTCTTATCGCACTGGGAATGCCCTCCCAGTCATACCCAGGAGTGTGTCTCCTAGGTAGTTCCAAATCTATTGTTAACAGAAACCCTCAGACTCACACCTGGGCTTATCTGTGTATGTTTGCATTTCTCCTCTTTTTTTTGAAATCTTACTGTGTTGATGATTAATCCTAGGAAACTTCCAACTATTAGTTCTCTCTCTGAGTACTCTGTTTTGTCTCTGCAAATCCCACCAGTGAGCTGTAGCTACAATCTCTTCAATCTGTAATGTTTTAGCTACTTGGTGTCCCATCCCTATAAAGCTTATCAACATGAAATTACACCAAGATAATAGGTTGGTGGGACAAGGGGTGCTGGTGTATGAAGTGGTTACAAGCTACTCCCATTGAGCCAGTAGAGCACCCATGTGTGGGGTACAATCTTCCACCACAACACTTCTCTAGTGTAATATGGGAAAGGACATCCTGTGCTTTGAGGGAGTGTAAGCATATACATAAGAGGTTATTTTAATTAACCAAAACTCATTCCCCTAACTAACACACTAAAGTTGGGCTGTTCAAAGTATATTCTATCAACACCCATTCTGAAAAATAGTCAAGACATCTTTAGAGATTGACAGTAAAGAGTTTAGCCAGCCTGTTAAATGACTCTAAATATTAATAGCTGATTCTGTTGGCCTCCTGTGAACACTTGACATATCTTACTTTAATTCCTTACCACATCAGGAAACATCTTATTGTCATTCCCCTTTTAAAGTTGAAGAAGCATAGCTACAAGACATGAGTGACTTTTAAAGTTGGAGAATCTGAAGATGGTAGCACATGCCTATAGTCCCAGTGTTGGTGAGACTGAGGCAGGAGGATTGTGAGTAAAAGGGATCTGGTGACATTTTACCTGGGCACAAAATGAAACCATGTCTTTATTTTTCAAATCTTTGTAAGTAGCTGATGAGAGGTGGGGTGGGGATATAAACCCTGGCAGACGAACTTTTGTATTAACATTTTACTGCTACTGATTTCTTTAACTGGAGTTTCTTGGAGCATTCTGTATGCATTCTTTCATTTTCTTGGGAGAAAGTCTTGGGTGACAATTTGCAAGTATATTCAAACATAGAGTTGGTCCCCCCCTCCTAGAATGTCATCTTGGATAGAGAATTAATGAAAGCATATTCAAGAAAAGACCTTATGTGTTGAAACAAAAATTTTAAATTATTTTAGACTGAGAATTGTATTGACATGCAAGTTATCTACAATATGTTTACCACAGTTAAAACAAATGTATTTCAAGGCTCTTACTAATAAAGAATATGTTTTGAGTCTGTGCTTAGTTTTGTTTGAAAATGATATCCAAGGAAATAAATAGAGAAACTGTAGGAAAGACAACTGAAATTTAATTAGTTCCATTTGTGCTAGGAATTTTCCAAGTACTTTATATACTTTGTCTAAGAAATTTACTTCTTTCATAGAACTGGGAAATTGATTTCAATCTTTTCTGTGAGTAAAAGAGTTCTGACTATTTCAAGTAAGTGTTATGTCCATAAAATTCAAGTCCAGACTCCTGGAAGAGCACATTCCATTCCAACCCCCTCTAGTGGGATGGCTGTCAAATGCAAGTAGTTTATAAGGTGGGGAAGAAGGTGCACACCTATAATTATAATACCTGGGAGGGAGGTAGAGGCAGGAGGTTCAGAAGGGGAGGAAATGTGAGACTCTGTTTCAAACTAGATTAACCTTTTAAACATAGCTGTCCAATTTTATGACACATTTAAAGGTCAATGATAATAAATCACTCTCTGCTATTTTCCCTTAAAGTACTCAGAACAAAGTGTGTTTGAGCTGTGTGAACAGGGCTCACTCTAATGTGCCTGCATTAGGCACAATTCTTATAACTACAGATGCTAACCAAATGGCACACTCAAAATCTGTTGCCCCTATCAATCACTAAAATGAATTAGAGCTTTGTGAAATTTAAGATATGCCATTATCTGTTCGAATGCCTTAGTATAACTCAAAGATAATTCTCTGGTTGCCTGAATCATCTTGCGAAGTCTTCCATTGATAATAGCAGAAAACTCTAAAGTCTAGCCATTTTCTTTGGAGACATTTGCATAACATATGTCAGCATTTTGGTAAGACTTCATGCTTTTCTATCCTACAGAGTCTCGTAGTTCCCCATCCTTCATTTCTTATCTTAAGAAATGTGAATACATGACAACCCTGAGTAAAAGACAATGACAGTTTAGCTTGGAGGTCAGGAGAGGGGTTTGTGGAGACATCCTCTGAGAACTGTCTTTGAATTAAATCATCATAGATCAATAGAAAAATCACACATATTGTTATTGACTCTGAATTTTTTTCTTCACCCTAAAATTTCTTCGGAGTATTATGCCTGTGTGGTGAAAATCAACTCACTACAGCTAGATAAGCCAGAGAGGTGCCTAACACCGTTGCCATAGTAACAGACCCTGGCAGAGTCTTCTGGGACTTTGAGGCTGGAGGTCCAATGAGAGAGTCCTATTACCTGTCTTGCTGCTGTTTTGACACATATTGATTTACTGGGAGTAACAAGTAGCCAGACTCAAATTGCAGACCACTCCTGGTGATGAAAAACGGGATGTTGTGTAAAAAATGAGAGTTGAGAATAAGTAGGGAGGAGACTAAAGGCTCTATGTGTCTCAGCATGAGCATCACAGGAGCAGCCATTATCCGGTCTCTAGAAACCTATGTTTGTATCCTTCTATACAACTGAAAACTTGTGAGAGTGATGATTATGTTTTCAAAACTTGATAACAGGTTATGCTTGTTTTTTAAGGCCTTGTTTCCATTTATGTATGCAAAACCCTAAAACATGCCTACAATGCTCAGATCCATGGGAACAAAAAGGAACATTTGTGAATATATTTCTGGTTCATTTATCTCAGTGCAGTGTCAGTCCAGAATAAAGGAACCAAAAATGTCTAAAAATAAATGTAGTACTTTGACTTCAGCATTTAAAATTTATTCTTCTGGATAATGAGTTGGCTCCTTTAAAGAATTTAGATGGGTCACTTACCCATGTTCACTGGGGCTAACAATACGGTACAAGTTGCACTCTGGTAAAATGTAGCACTTAACAAGCAATAGTAAAACCTGTTGGCCACTTCTTTCTAAGAAAGGGTATGTGGTGGGAAAATGCAGAACTAATGAATTAAGGAGATGCCTGCACTGGAAGGACTCAGCTGCTGGGCTCTTTTTTGAGATTGAAAACCTTCAAATGTGAGAAATTCAAACCAGGCTGTTACCTGGGATTATAACCTGACACTATATCCATGTTAGATCACCTTTAAAAGGAAGGAAAATGAAGTTTAACATTTATCACAAGGCTGAAAAGAACAGCTTATAAATTTAAACAAGTCTCTGAGTTCATAGCATTTTTTTCCCTTTGTCATTTGGCTTAAGATGTAACTCTAATGTGTAGTAAAAATCTTAGAGCTGAAAACTAACAATTTGTCACCTACAGCTATTTAGCAATGTGCTCTTAACTGCTACGCCATCTCCAGCTCCAGGATTACTTAATCTTTTTATTTGCTTATGCTCTGTCCTCCCAATTTCTGTATCGCTTTAGCCTCCCTGCATGAAAAAGCAGGTAAGAGTGTTTAGATGTCACAAGTGTGGGCATATATGCCTACACATTCATATATGTGTATGTATTATAAGTAAAATTAGTCCATAATTTAGTCCAGTAATTTGGCATTTTAATCAATTTTCAACAATTTTGTGTGAAAAAATGTTTCCTCTCCTGTCTGTTGATACACATACACACACACGCACACACACACACACACACACACACACACACACAGAGTGGCCAGGGACCATTTTCTGTATGTTACTTAGTTGTGTAACTGCTTCTCTTGGTTCATACCCTGCAGCACACACAGTTCTTTAAGTCAGAAACTGTTATCCTCATTGAGACCAAAATGTGGACACTTCATTC
>JADRCD010161880.1:0-15081 GCA_019843815.1 Montemys delectorum
CAACAGCAAAAAGTGTCACAATGTCCACAAGAGCAACACAAATTATATTGTGTTTGGCTTTCTTTCCCCAAAAGTAACAAAATAGCTTGTAATTATGCCTAGCAGATATCTTCCCTGGAAGTCTGAGACCATAAATCTAGGTCTAGGTCTACCTCTCAAGTGTTTTGATCACAAACCAGCCTATATGTTTACATATGCTACAATAGCTTCTGTCAACATCCAGTTTTTATGTGTGCAATATACACCCAGGAACATGGAACTATGGGATTGTAACTCATTGCTGTGAGACAGTGAGGGTGGGAGAGTCAGGTTATTCTGCTATTCTTCTCAAGGTCTTGGGGGAAAAAAAACCCTTGATCTCTGAAAAATTCACTCAGAAGTGCATGCTTTATGTCTGAGAGCAAAGCTTTTGGTAAAATAGGATTTGTGTGTGCATTGGAGCTTAAAAGCTGAGGAAGGAGAGTTTGAGACTGACAGTCAAATTCTCTCACTGAAAATGTGTGGTTAAGATCCATGCAACTGGAGGAACCTACTCAGCTTATGTTTCAAAAAAGATAAATAGTGGATCACGAAGGTTTGATACATTGGAACTGAGAGGAGTAAGCATGGTGCCATTCCCTAAAACATTTACAATCAAAATGGAAGAAAATGATCATGACCAAGAAAGCAGAGAATGAAAAAATTGGTGTATTGGAGAAATATAGCTGAAGGCTAGGAAGGCAGAATGATGGGAGATCATGCTTAACATGCCTGAAAAACATGATAAAGGTACCATACGTGGCATCTGCAAATGTAACTTTAAAATCTCTATGTGCTATAATTGGCTTCCTTGTTCACTGCAATGTTAGGTATGTATTCATCCATGGCATTATGCAATCATTCTATAGTTTATGATATTGAATACGTCAAATCTCAGACAGCTTCTGAGCCAGTTAAAATCTTAGATTTATTATGAAATATGTAGCAAGACAGAGATTAATTTTTATTCTTTCTTTACAATAGGTAATCAGTTGATTGGGAACAAGATAATTGAGTGAATCCATCTTTTCTTCAGTAACTTGAAATATCATTTATCATACATTGTCTACTCACATAGTTACGGTTCTATTACTTTTCTATTCTTTTTTCCATCATTCTATTTCATTTCTAAATTGATTAGTAATTGTATATTTTAATAACTGGTAGGGTTATTAGTCCCTCTTCAAAACCCCTTATTATCAAAATTTCATTTATATGTTTTTCCTAAAATATCTGGTATTTATTCACTGAGGTCACATTAGATTATTTAATAAAAAATTGAAAATGTTCTCAAATTAGTTTCAGTGTTGGAAAAGATATTTATTTCTGCTTATTAATCATCCCTTTATGATTCTGAAAAAAAATCTCTTCTTGTGTAATCCTTGCCTATTTCTAATGAATTTGTGTTTAATGTTATTTTTCAAAAATATAATCAAAATGATAGCATAGGATTTAAACTGTAAGTAACAACAACAACAACAAAACATTATGATGGGCTTCTTAACAAAAATAAAGTGACAATCTCAGGTGTGAATATGGTAACTCTGCTGTTTTTCCCACAGGTCATCTTTCTTAAATCAAGTTCACACTTTTCTTGATGTCACCTAAGTCCCTATTCAGTATTTCCTGACTTACTCCCTTCACACTTAGAGATCTATTATGAAACAGGAACACTTAGTTTGCACTAGGCAACTCCCCACTTCCCTAACCTTCCCACAATTTTGTTTGCTCTGTCAACCTAGAAGAACCAGATGCCTCTGTGCAAGTTGAAGACACTTGTCTTGTTACCACTTTTACTGCCCCACTATGTCTTTTTCATTCATACAGTCACATCCTTGGGTTTGATAATATTTTTTTCTATTAGGTTTTAATAAGCTGATAAACAATAATCATTGTTGACTAGGAAGATACTGTTAGTTCACTGTTGAGCTAGGTGATAGGCTGATTCCTCTTCCTCCCTTCAGAGCAGTACAGTAACAAAAGGTCAAGGTTCAGAGCCCCTTTCTTTACATTGATTGGAATCTAGCTCCATTTATTCATATCACTCAACTATCATTTTTTTTGGTTCTGTTTATGGTGGGATTATTCATATGCTTCATTGGGAAAAGAAATACATTCTTTTACCTATGATGACTGCCAGATTCTCACACAATTCATCCACTTCTTTACTTCTTTTTTTTTTGTTCTTGTTGTGTTTGTTTGTTTGTTTGTTTTTTGGAGGGGAAACTGGGAAAGGATAAATTTACATGTAAATAAAGAAAATACATGTAAATAAAGAAAATATCTAATAAAAAAATTAGGTATTTTCTTTATTTACATGTAAATTTCTCCTTTCCCAGTTTCCCCTCCAAAAAACAAACAAACAAACAAACAAACAAAAACAACAAGAACAAACCCCTGTTGCCTCCCCGCTCCCTATGCTTGCCACCCCACCCTCTCCCACTTTTTGGCTCTGTCATTCCCCTATACTGGGGCACAGAACCTTCACTGGTCCAAGGTCCTCTCCTTCTGTTGATGATCGAATTTGCAATCCTCTACTACACACATGCTGCCAGAACAATCAGTCCCACCATGTATAGTCCTTGGTTGGTGGTTGATCTCTGAGGGTACTAGTTAGTTCATATTGTTGTTTGTCCTAAGGTGCTGCAAACCCTTCAGCTCCATAGGTCTTTTTTCTAACTCCCTCATTGGTGACCATATACTCAGTTCAATGGATGGCTGTGAGCCTGTACAAGACATGCTATTTCTACTATGATATAGCTGTTCTTTTTAGAACCTCCAATTACCTAGAAGCCATCTGAATCCTATTCTTGCAGATCTGTTTCCTGGAATTGTCTCACTGCCTGTTCTAATTTGGGCTAATTGCTTTTGAGACCTGTTCCATAGTTGGTATGATTTGCATTTCAAGTTCCTTATTTTGGTTTTATCCTCTCCAATGTAACATTGAAATATGCTACCAAAACCCCACCCATGATTATAGAGGCCTGCTTCTGTTTCACCTGGATTTCTTCTCTCTGCTTTGCTCTCCCAGAAGGGCTTGCAGGATGAAAAACATTATCTGAAGCTGTCAGTAATGATTCTGGGAACATCAGAGTGTAGAACTTTAATCTAGATACATCTAGGGAATCTTACTGCAGTCAGAACAAATCTGTCCCTGATGTCCCCTTCTTCAAGTTCTCTGACCTATTTTCAGTCTTCACTCTTGGTCCATGAGTCTAATTGAGGATTCACATAATGGACTTATGGCTCTGTATTCAGAAAAATGATCAGTTCTAGAGTTTCCCCATACCCGTGTCCCAAGCCTCCTATTCCTTAATAGCATCTTTTTATTTTTTTCATTCTTACATGATATGACATTTTTGCCTCTTATAATAGAAAATGATCTTATTATGAGAAAGTATTCATTTTTGAAAGATGTTAATTTTTATCTTTAATCTTTTAAAAATTATATATATATATATATATATTTCCTACTCTAAGTAAATGACTTCTACAATTCTCAGAGGTTCTTGTCTTTTTTCCAGGGCTCTATATAATCCCCATTTGGAATCTCCTCAGAATGAGTGATTTTTGAGATCAATATATATTTTAGGATTTTCTTTTCCAACCCTTCTTAATCTTTACAAAAGACAAGTCTAGGAGACAAGATGGCCTAGACATCTTTCTAATTCTCTCTTAGAGAACTACTATCCTTTCTCCATATTGATTTTTACTTAAAATGATATAAACTTGTAGACCTTCCTGTGTGAAATTTCTGGTGCACTTTTTAAGTCAATTGTTAATTTGTTTGCTATTTTTGCATATTTTAGACAAGTACTACCAACCTATGATTTTTCTTTCCCTTGGTGTTTTACCTCTTTACTCCATAAGCATAATCGAAGCCTCAAATTAAACAAGACTATATATAGGCTAGTCATTGTAAACTTCAGGTGCCCACATGCTGTTAATTGAACCAGGATTGAGCAGTTCACTAAAGACTAGTTCAAGTTGTATATGAAGTGAACTGTAAAGATAGACCCAGCAGCTCTACCCCTTCATGGAAAAACTAAATCAACAAAAAAACTGTCTTAAATGAATTTAAATGGAAATCACAGAGAAAAAAATTACATTGTTATCAGAATAGGAGGCAAGTGAAGAAATGATATTTTCCATGCAAGTATGGAAGTACAGTAAGGGTAATTGCATAGTCACTTAGAGATGCAATGATGATGTCCAGAGACGTGATGTGATGTCCAAAGGAAGTGGAATTTCTGCATATTCAGAGGTAGGTGTATTGTTAATTTTTCTGTTTATTAACAGAGATTAGAAGAATTAGATACAAATAAGAATACCAAGCAGGGATCAAAGGGAAATAAACAGGGATTTTAATTTCTTGTTCCTAATAACACTTAAACATTGGAGTGTTGGTGTTTGTTATGTGTACGTGTATGTTTATGGTAGATGGTGCTATAGCATTATTTTCTATATCAAGCTCCAAAAATCAACTTCTTTTTTTTTAATGTATTTTTTATTTACATGTAAATTTCTCCTTTCCCAGGTTCCCCTCCAAATAACAAACAAACAAACAAACAAAAACAACAAGAACAAACTCCTTTTGCCTCCCCCCTCCCCATGCCTGCCACCCCACCCTCTCCCACTTATTGGCCCTGGCATTCCCTTACACTGGGGCTCAAAACCTTCACAAGGCCGAGGTCCTTTACTCCTATAGATGATCGAATTTGCGATCCTCTACTATATACATGCTGCCAGAACATTCAGTCCCACCATGTATAGTCCTTGATTGGTGGTTGGGTCCCTGGGAGCTCTGAGGGTACTAGTTAGTAATTGTTGTTCATCCTAAGGGGCTGCAAACCCTTCAGCTCCATAAAACCTTTCTCTAACTCCTTCATTGGGGACCATGTACTCAGTTCAATGAAGGACTTTGAGCCTCTACATCTGTATTGGTCAGGTATTGTCAGAGCATCTCAGGAGATAGCTATATGCTTGTCCTTCCTTCAGTCTCTGCTCCATAGTTAATCTTTGCCACTCCTTCTGTGGTTATTTGGTTCCCCTTTTTAAGAAGGAATGCAAATCGACCCATTCCTTTCTCCTTGTACAAAGATCAAGTCCAAGTGGATCAGGGACCTCCACATCAAACCAGATACATTAAAACTAATAGAAAATAAAGAGGGGAAGAACCTCGAGCAAATAGGCACAGGGGAAAATTTCCTGAAGAGAACCCCAATACCTTCTGCTCTAAGATCAAGAATTGACAAATGGGACCTCTTAAAGTTGCAAAGCTTCTGTAAGGCAAAAGGCACTGTCAATAGGACAAAACAGCAACCAACAAATTGGGAAAAGATCTTTACCAACCCTATATCTGATAGAGGGCTAATATCCAATGTATACAAAGAACTCAAGAAGGCAGTCTCAAGAGAACCAAATAACCCTATTAAAAAATGAGGTATGGAGCTAAACAAAGAATTCTCTACTGAAGAACACCAAATGGCTGAGAAGCACCTAAAGAAATGTTCAACATCCTTAGTCATCAGGGAAATGCAAATCAAAACAACTCTGAGATTCTACCTCACACCAGTCAGATTGGCTAGGATAAAAGACTCAGGTGACAGCAGATGCTGGAGAGGTTGTGTAGAAAGAGGAACACTACTTCACTGCTGGTGGGATTGCAAACTGGTACAACCACTCGAAATCAGTGTGGTGGTTACTCCGGAAATTGGACATAGTTCTACCAGAGGACCCAGCTATACCACTCCTGGGCATATACCCAGATGATGCTCCAACATGTAATAAGGACACATGCTCCACCATGTTCATACCAGCCTTATATAATAGCCAGAAACTGGAAACAACCCAAATGTCCCTCAACAGAGGAATGGATACAGAAACTGTGGTACATCTACACAATGGAGTACTACTCAGCTATTAAAAACAATGAATTTATGAAATTCTTAGGGAAATGTATGGATCTGGAGAGTATCATCCTGAGTGAGGTAACCCAATCACAAAAGAACACACATGGTATGCATTCTCTGATAAGTGGTTATTAGCCCAGAAGTTTCGAATACAGGAAGAACAATCCACAAACCACAAGAAACTTAAGAAGAAGGAAGACCAAAAATCAGCTTCTAACCCAAAGTGTTTCTTACATTCTTAGAGACAAAGCAAGTGTAGTAACTAATGGTGAAATATATAGCCTAAAAACATCTATCAGACCTGGCAAAGCTGTTACTAACCTCTTTAAAAGATATAATGGATGACATTTGAACTTTGATAACCTGATGCATATTTGGGTAATTTAGTATAGGTGGGTATTAACTTGAGTTAAATATAGACAAATAGTCAAAGAAAGTAGTGTGGGCAATACCTAGATTGTGACTAATTTGTACCAGGTAAAAAGCCCACCTTGTAAAGTATGTAATTAGGTACTTGTTCATTTTACATTTTTTATGTTACACAATCAGTATCACCTTTTAACCTATTAAAGAAAAAGGAAAATAAGTACTTCTTACTCGTCCTAACTCCATTACTCAGCAGCTGTTAGTTTGCTTCCTGTTTCTGAGGATTTGTTTATTCTGGACATTGTCTATAAATGTAATAACATGCCACAAATGCAGTGTCCCTCCACAAGGGCACACTTTTGCACCTCAGTTCCTTGTATTGCCCAATAAAGTCTCAAATAGACATCATAATTTATGTATTCATCAATTTTGAATATTTGGGTACTTGCACTTCTAGAGGCTACCATGTATAATGATGCTACTCTGAACATTTATGTGGACACATATTATAAATTACCTTTTACTGAATTGCTGGTTACTTAAATTGAAGTATATGTACGTTTACATATATTTTTTGCTCTTAAAATATGCACAGTAAAAATTTACAATGTGGAAAGGAATATAACCTGTATTATCCTTGTACAGCTTACAATTTCACTTGCACTGATTTTCTTTATCCTTACCAGTTTAAACTCTCTCTCTCTCTCTCTCTCTCTCTCTCTCTCTCTCTCTCTCTATCTCTCTTTCTTCCTCTCTTTCTCTCTCTGTGAAAGATTTGCTTTCAAAATGAAATCTACTTGACAACTTCTATAGTAGGGCAACCATTTACTGAGAGCATCCCTGCTGTGTCTTACTACCAGACAGCCCTAAAATAGACTTGATTTGGCGAGATTCTCTGAGTGCCCAAGTGACATCTCCTTTGAGTATAATTGCCTTAATTATTCACCTACTCAATTTCCTTGCTTCTTTCTTTCTTCCCAAATAGTGGTAATTTACAGAAGAGTTTATCTTCTGAGAAACCCAAAGAACTCATGAACATTTAATATTTTGCTAACATCTAGTTATTTTGTTATTATGGCCTTTTGTTTCAAACTTACCTGATTATCCAAAAACAACAATATTTAAAATGACATTGCTTATAGAAAAGTTGGGCTTATCTAATGTTGTGGCTAATTTTCTAAAAATTATATTGCTTGATAAAATCATAAGAAAAGGGCTGTTGGAGAGAAAGAGGTTAGGAAAAGTCATGAAAATGGTGTTTAGCATATTAAAATCTCATAGCAAATAAAAGCTGAGAGAGCAGTCTCTAATTGGCTGAACTGAATTGTTATATATGTCCATAAATACTATAGATTTGAAATATGAAATAAAACTGAATTCTTGACTTCTTTACTTCAAATCCCTCCTATGTTTAGGTGGAATTCCATAACTTGTTTAATTATGCTCTTCTACTCCAAATTCCATCTGAAATTTTTTTTACTTTTATTTTTTTCCCTTCAAGCTTTCAGAAAAAAAAATCTCAGCTCTGAGGTGAATTTAATCCTGCCTTGCTGTCCTTGAACATCCAGGGCATAGTTGGGTAAGCCATACCACAGGAAAGCAGGCTCTCCTAGGCCTCACTCTCAAAAGATGCCCTTCCTAGAAGAAACAGAGGAAGAACTGCAGTCACAATACAGCATAGGTAAGAGAGGAAACCTGATGCTTTGGGAGTTTGTAGCGAAAAAAAGGTGAATGCTGTGGGTTGGCTTTGCCATTTGTGACCAGTGAAGAAGATTCAATTGCCAAAGGCCTAGTGTGTTCAGGCAAAGCCTTCAGCACCTGGAGACCAGATTTACCAAATACATACTCAAATTGTCATTCTGTGATGATTGCTTTCATAAAATTCATATATTCCATAAAATATATGAATATTTTATGAACACCAAAGTACAATCTGGATAATGTTTTATATATTAAGTTAGAAATTTGTCTCAATGATATTGCTACCCTGGGGGTAAAACTTGTTTTGTGCATCAGTTTAAATACACTATTCCTATATATTGTTTATGATTTAAATGTTTTATGTTCATAAAATTTGATTACACATTAATAAAGCTCAAAATGATCTAAGATA
Organism: Montemys delectorum; assembly: GCA_019843815.1. Classification (NCBI taxonomy): domain Eukaryota; kingdom Metazoa; phylum Chordata; class Mammalia; order Rodentia; family Muridae; genus Montemys; species Montemys delectorum. Next base: position 8,410 of record JADRCD010161880.1, read on the forward strand.
ACTATAGTTTTGAGAAAATGTTACTTCTAGATACATGATTTTAAAAACTTGACACTATGTATGCCGTGTATGTTTTATATTTTGTATGTAAAACATGAATATTTTATTTCATCTAAGTTGACTTTTAACTACAAGTGTCTACTATTTTATAACCTATTGAGATGAATTAATAGCATTCATTTGGAAAACTTCATTTTGTATAATACATATTTCAGTCTACTTTTTTTTGGACTGGATATTACCTACAAAAATTACAGAGAAAGGTTACAGTGAATGTTTCAGGACTAACAGATATTATAAACTGTGTTTTGGAGTAGTTGGATCCTCTGAGGATTTTATTGAATAAATAGTGTAAGTCACAGGGTTGGCAGACAGAAAGCAAGCAAACCAATAAAGCAGGTGCTTCATGCTGAGCCTTCTGCTACCTAGACTTGAGTTGTGAAGCAGAAGAGTTGTAATCTATATTGTGTTTTAGTCCTGTTCCTGGGATTGTTATAAATGACATTCTGAGTGAGATAACCCAATCATCAAAGAACACACATGGTATGCACTCCCTGATAAGTGGATATTAGTCCAGAAGCTTGGAATACCCAAGATACGATCTACAAACCACAAGAAACTCAAGAAGAACAAAAACCAAAGTGTGGATACTTTGATCCTTCTTAGAAGGGGGAACAAAATACCCATGGAAGGAGTTGCAGAGACAAAGTGTGGAGCAGAGATTGAAGGAAGGACAATCCAGAGACTGGCCCACCTGGGGATCCTTCCCATATACAATCACAAAACCCAGATACTATTGTGGATGCCAGCAAGCACTGGCTGACAGGAGCCTGATGTAGCTGTCTCCTGAGAGGCTCAGCCAGTGCCCCACTAATACAGAAGTGGAGGCTCACAGCCATCCATTGGACTAAGCAGAGGGTCCCCAATGAAGGAGCTACAGAAAGGATCAAAGGAGCTGAAGGGGTTTTCAGCTGCATAGGAGGAACAACAATACGACAAAACCAGTACCCTCAGAGCTCCCAGGGACTAAACCACCAACCAAAGAGCACACATGGTGGGACTCATGACTCCAGCTGCATATGTACCAGAGGATGGCCTAGTTGGCCATCAATGGGAGGAGAGGCCCTTGGTCCTATGAAGGTTCTATGCTCCAGTGTAGGGGAATGCCAGGGTCAGGAAGTGGGAGAGGGTGGGTTGGTGAGCAGCGGGAGGGAATAGGTTTTTCTTTTGCAATTAGGGATTTGTTGGACTTGATTACTTATTTATATGGACAGAAGTGAAATATTTAAATAGTAATATCTTCTTAAAGCAATCCCTACTGATTTAGAAAATTAAGTTGAGACAGGTGGTTTCAATTAATTCTGTTACTGCCTTTAATGTTGGCAAGGACTCAATTGTTCTTTGCCCTTTCCCCCAATTGAAGCCATATTAATCACTTTGCCTTTATAAGTCCCCACATATGCTCATGCCAAACATTACACTTAAGTGTAAAGGGAGGATCAGAAGAAAAAGTGTTTATGGGTTGGATCATGGATGACAAAGAAAAAGGTTGAATCTAGACCCTATGTAATTGGTTCTAAATGTCAAAATGAGTTTGAACATAATTAGAAGCAAAATATAATCAGAATGCCAGGATTCTCCCAGTAGCAAACTACTTCAAGTAGCATCTACACTTAAATATAATTTCAAGAGTTAGAGAAAAGAAAAGTCAGGTCAGCTTATCTAAAAATAAATAGATAATAAATTACATTTATTTTCCAGCTAAGAAAACCTGTGTAGATGTAGTCATTGGCCTCTCTTCTCGGTCATGCATGGGGTGACTTTTCATGATACTATATACAAGATAATGGGTTTATATGGTTTCTTAGGATTTCTTTATTAGCAAAGACTAACTAGTATATATAAAAAGAAACTTTGATCCAGGAATAGCATCCATGGAGGGACTCCGCCGCTCCAGAGCAGTAACTGTCCATCATTAAAATAATCTTTGCAATTCCTCTCAAAAGAAATGTCTGTAGGTGTGATTGCTGCTGCTACTGATGATGGAGAGACAAAAAGCAGGAGGCTCCAGGGATTAATGCAGTCCCTCAGGTAGAGAGTGGTGTTGCTCTGTATTCTGTTTCTGTAGTCCTTTTAAGCATTTTAGGATCTAAAGCTGCTGGTATCTTTCCATTATCTATGTTATGGAAGCAAGTAATATTTGTGCCTCTTTTACGCAATACATATACGTTAAAAAGTGGTGTGTGTGTGTGTGTGTGTGTGTGTGTGTGTGTGTGTAGACCAACTTGCAAACTTCACACATGCAAGTTCTTTCCTTCCTAAAAGCACCCAGCAATCTGACTTTAACTGTCAGGCAGACAACAAGTTCTTTAACCCATCCAAGCATCTTGCCAGTCCCTAAATATTTTATTTTTTTTTATTTTATTTTTTTTTAAATATTTTATTTTAATCACCTTTCTCTAGCACAGCACTGAGCATATAGGAGGAATTGTATATGTCTCCACTAATGACATGTAGCTATTTTCAGTATTTTTATTTGTTTACATAATTAGTCATTACTGGGATTTCTTATAAAAGAGAACTCATTTTTCATTTTTATAGACATCTAAAATTGTAAGACATTTTAATAAAAATATTTTAGTAATTTGAAACTTAAATGACAAACACTCTGCATAGAGATGCTCACTTGAAGGAACAATATTAAGATGAAATGAATGAAATTCTATTTTTTGCCCTAGCAATCTTTCTGTTAGAGCGTGGTATTTTTAGTTGAAAGGTGTACTTCCCACCGATTATGTTAAAATCATTTTGAAATGCAGCCATCTAGCTGACAGAACAAACAGCTGTGGAAATGAGACCTGGAGATTTATGCAAATGGGGAAGTTCTGAATTAATTTTCTTCATGGAACAGACTGTCAAGTTTCTAGGAGTATTTATGCTCTATCTCTTAATTAGTAATTTTGCTAATGTCAGTCATATTAAATTTTCATAATGTAAATGATGCATTTCATCGGCAAATGTGTGCTTCAAGATTACAGATGAGAGCAGAGACGACATCCAATGCAGTTAAATTGAGTAACACATATACAGTGCATTTGAAACACAGGTGTATGTGTTATTGTTAAATAAACAGAACTTTGTAAGAAGGCTTCTTTGAGCGAGAAACACAGAAAATCCATGAGTTTTTCATCATGTCCTTTTATATGCTCAGGAGTAAGATTTTCTTTCTTTTTTAAGATTTTGTTTCTCTTTATCTTTAAACAGAAAATGGTTTTGATCAGGAGAATGCTAACACTCTACTGCGTTTTAGATCTGGGGTTCCCTGTCTGTATTAGTTCTTTCAATATGAACAGAGACTACTATTTGACCTGTTCATATTCTTCCTGCCCAGCAAAAATGTGATTCGTTTTGGAAAGTATTGCACGTGAGATTTGATACAGTCACCCAGTTACATTGCTTGTATGTTCTTTGATCAGATGAAAAGCACTGATTTCCTATTTGTTTTTGCTATGTTTATAAAGAAGCTTACAGAAAAGATTACTGTCTAGTCTTTTCTATTAAACATGTAAACTTTAAAAATCAAAACGTAATATTGGTTTGACTTTTCCTTCTATAATATTTTTAATATTTCAAAAAAGGTGATGTTTGTTCAAAATTAATATTTACCTGAAATGATTTGTCTTTGGTCAACTTGATTTATAAGTAAATATCTAGGGTTGAGATATATATATATATATATATATATATATATATATATTCCAAAGAGCACATTTATATCCGTATATATGCCTCTTTACTCCTGCACTTGCTTGTGAAGTTTGTGTGTTGTTTTTAGTGATAGGTAACTGTAAAATTTTATATACATCCTTTTACATATCAATCTCTTCCAACACTGAGGAAATATACACAGGTCCTTGCTGGCCAGTCATTCTAACTAGTCTTTGAAGTACAGGGCTAAACTTGTAACCAACATTCATTGTAAAAAAATATGACAATGCCAAAAGGCCCAAGTTACCCATAGGAACTAAGGGTCTAGAAGCAACAAGTCTTTCACCTTTTTTTTTAGAACTTAAAAAGTCTATGTTTGTATAGGCATATGTTCGTACTTGAGTAAAAAATTAGGTAGAAATGTTAAGCTTTCAAGATTAGTACTTTATCAGCATAATTTTACCATTTATGATTTGCTTCAATTATTCTGTAAAAATGGACTGTAGATAACTAAAAAGTCACTGCTCTAAAATTTAAAAATCTCCATATAAATGGACTTCAAGATTTCCTTCAACATTTTAAAGTGGTTGACAATTTAACAAAGAGCATTTGTGTGCAGTGTGTTCTTGGTGTGTATGTGTGTGTGTGTGTGTGTTTGTGTGTGTGCATGCATGATTACTAGAGTGGATGTCAACATGTATGTACATGCATGTAGAGGCCAGCAGCTTATATCAAGTGTAGTTTCTTTATTGCTTCTCCATTTTACTTTTTGAGATCAGGTCTCTTACTGAGGCCTGGAGCTTAGTGATTGGCTGGACAAGTTGGCCATCATGGCACCGTCTGGGTTTCATCAGTGCTGGGGTTACTAACATACATTGCCGTGCCTGGCTTTTCATGTGATTTCTGGGAAACTTAATTCAGGCTTTCATGCTTGTGAGATAAGCACTTTATTTGCTGAATCATTTTCTTGACCCAATTAAAAAATAGTTTTTGAGGATAAAACTTTGTATATATTTCTGGCTACTTTTTTTTTTTTAGCATAATTGTATAAAATCAGGGTTTCATTAGGCCATTGAATATAATACAATTTGAGTATATTCAACTTGTCTGACTATTTTACTAATAATAAGTGTCTAAAAATGTAACTACTATTTCAAGTGCTAAAAATGTTTGTGTTTTGACATTTAATGAGTAATGTCTCATAGAGAAGTCATACACATGCATGATATCAGGGCCTATAATCTTCTGGCAGCTGTGTGCATCACTATTCACTAAAAACAAAATAACAAACAGATCTCCCCTTGGCCTCTCTTTTGTGGCACAGGTAATAAATTAAAGGCCTATTAGCATAGTTTCCTTTGTTTTGAGAAAGATGGATGATGATTATTTTGACTTGTTTTAAAATTCAAATTATTTTTTTCTTCAAATTTATTATTTTGTTTTAGACATAGCTAACCCTTGGCCATCTGAAATTAAGTGCTATATAATTTTTCATCTCCATATTTGCATAATTTAAATATTTTTGTTGTGATTTATTACTAAGATATTCTGGTATACAGTATGAGGGGTTCTTGTAGCTCCAACTTAGGTTATTCAATAATAATTAATCTAACTTGTCTTTCAACCATTCACTGTAATACTGTCTGTTGTTTTTGTAGCTCTGGGAATTGAATCCAGGGCCTGGCATATACTAGGCAGAAACTCCACTATTAAGCCATATCCCAACTTTCTTTTTTAATTTTTTCTTTCAGACAGGATCTCTGTAAGATGCTGAGGCTGCCCTTGAACTAATTCTTTGTCCTGTAGCCCAGGGACACTTTTAACTTGAGAGTATTTGGCCTCAGGCCCTTGTGTGGCTAGAATGAAACCTCCTCTCCTTTCCTCCCTCCCTCCCTCTCTTCCTCTGTTCCTTTCTCTCTTTCTGTCTCTGTTTCTGTCTCTCTCTTTGTGATGTGTGTGTGTTTGTGTGTGTGTGTGTGTGTGTGTGTGTGTGTGTGTGTGTGTTTTACGCCTGTATGTAAATGTGCAGGCTCATGTGTGCAGAAACCCAAGAAGGACATTGGGTGTCCTATTACATTATTATTTGCCTTGTCCCCTTGAGGAAAGACTTCTCATTGAACCTGGAGTTTGCTACTTTGATTTTCTTGTCTCTGTCCACCATCACTGAGATCCAGGTGCATATGTCTATGTCGAGCATTTAAGTAAGTGCTGGGTCCTCATGCTTGTACAGTAAGAGCTCTTACTCACTGAGCCATCTCCTCAAGCTCCTATGGAATATTCTTTTTAGGTGTATGTGGTTCCTTGTTTGTAGTGATCTCTCATTGGTTATACTTCTTAGTGCTCCTCCTTCTAATTTTTTTTTTTTATGAGAGCATCTTGCTATGCAGTCCAGACTAGCCACCTACAACTCTCCATTCTTATGCTTCCGCCTCTAGAGTGCTAGAATAACAGGTGTGAATCCATCACAGCCATACTTGTACTGCTTTTGATAGGTTTATGAAGATTATATTTTATGAATGTAACTTATGTGCCCATGAGTGACCTACTCTCTATTTCTGCATGAAGTTCTTATTACTAGACCTCACATATAGAATGTGCTCTTGCATAGTAGCTGTTGCTATATAGAATGTGACTTCTAGAAGAATGTCTTCCTAGATTTCATACAGATTGCTTTCACGTCTTAGTACTTCATAGTCATTGTCCAGTATGTTTGGTCATGTTGCCCAAAGTGTGTGTTTGCTGGGGAATACTACATCTCGGTTGAGTTGCAGGGGCAAGGCTGTTTTCATGGTGAGTTTTCAAGTAGTTTTGGGTACTTTTATGTTTTCATCTAACTAGTTATTCATTTTATTGTTTTTAATTCTGTGTAAGTATGTACACATGCCCTTGCTTGTAGTAATCTCTCATTGGTGATGTCTCTTATATGTATACATGCCCCCCAGAGGCCTAAGATAATGAATCTTA
>JADRCD010161883.1:0-11088 GCA_019843815.1 Montemys delectorum
TCTGTCTGTCTGTCTGTCTGTCTGTCTGTCTGTCTGTCTACCTGCCTATCTGTGTGTGTGTGTGTGTGTGTGTGTGTGTGTGTGTGTGTGTGCGCCCGTGCATGTGTGTGTAGGGCTAATGGTGGACATTAGATACTTTCCTCAATCAATCCCTACCTTATGCTTTCAAACAGATTCTCTTACTGAACCCAGACCTCACCAATTCTGAGATGCTGGCTGGCCAGATTGCTCCAGGCACACTCCTGTCTCCAGTTCCCTACCTCTGGGATGACATGTTTGTGTTCTAGTGCCCACCTTTTTACAAGGGTGTTGGGGATCATGCTTGTGCAGCAAGGACTTTACCCACTGAGTCATCTCTCTCAGGAATACTTTGCGAAAATTAATACTTCTATGTGCCACCTAAATGACCCCAAGTACCCAAATATCATACAACAGGTACCCTGACACCTTTCTCCTGCCTTGTCATACAAGGTCAAATCAGTATCAGTTTGGGCCTATTGTGAGCTTTGTCTAGAGAGACTCAAACTTCCTCTGACCTCATCCTTTGTGGCAGTACTTGATCCAGGTAGTGAGTTGATGGAGTTACTGCCCTTCATCTTCCTACTGTCCTATCAGGAAAGCACACTCCATGCCATTACTTGGTTGTATTATTGCTGGGTTTGGGATCTATGTGAGGTCTTTATATTAGAACAAAGTGACTGTGAATGCTCTTGTCTCTGTCTTTTGTGCTCCTGCCTCCACCTCACGCTGGCAGAAAAGCATCAGGTCTTCCTGCTTGTGCATCAGGTCTTCCTGCTTGTGCCGGGAATCAGTCAGGAGAGGGAACCAGGCCATGAGTCTAGTGGTCTGAGTCAGAAGCTTTCTTGTCACAGAGCTCCCAGGGTGGCTGTGTCACTCTGTCCTCTTACACACTCTGTGTTGCTCCACACCCTCTTTGACTTCACTCTTAATGTAACTTCACCATACTGGGGTGGGTGTTAATTGCTCTTGGAGTTACATTTCCCGTGTATGATGGTGAGCTTTTCACATTTGACCACCATTTGAATGATGAAAAGTTCCTTATTATCTTTTATTTGTTTGCTATTTCAACTTTATTTAGCTCCCCTTTACAAATAAAAATTGTAAGGGTCTAAGATACACAACACAACATTATGATGTATATGAACACTGTGAAACAATTATTACAATGAAGGTAAGTAATATATTCATTACCTCGAAAAGGAGGGTTGTGGGTATAGAGAATATCAAAACCAGCACTCCTAGCTACTTTCCTGTATATGGAATATTATTATTAACTGTCATCACCACGTGGGAGGACTTCCCTATCCAGTATGACCGAATATTTGTCTCCTTGACCAACATTTTCCCATTTTCTCTATTCTACTCCATTTTCATCAGTTTAATGCGATCCACTAGTGTATACGGATGATGCATTAGTTTCTTTCCTGTGTCTGGCTTATTTTACTTATCATGCCTCCTAGGTTCATCTACCAAAGGATGAGATTTCCTTTTTTTGTTGGGTGGCCAAATAATTGTGAATTGTGTACATGCATGTGTATGTGTTCACAATCTTCTTTATTTGTTTTTCTATCCGCAAACATGCTAGTTGTTTCCATATTATCACTACTGTGGTGATGAGAGTCTAGTTATCTCTGTGATGGAGTGATTTCATTTCCTTATACATACCGATATTTCTGGGTCATAGAGTAGTGCTGTTTTTAAGTTTCTGGGGAGTTTCTATACTGTTTTCCATAATGATCTTACCTACTTGTATTACTGTTTCTTACTGCCTCAACACACACACACACACACACACACACACACACACACACACACAGAGAGAGAGAGAGAGAGAGATGCAGACACATACTTTAAACTATAATCATTTTCATAGATGACATGTAGATGTATGTATATCTGTATTATGACTTCACTCTGACTAGCAATACAAAGTACATTGTGCATATGTTTTGCTACTATTTATCTCCTATGAAAAAATATCTATTCAGATTTTGGCTCATTTTTAATCAACCTATTTATTTTTATTGATTTGGTTGGTATTAAGCTGTTTGAGTCCCATACATTTTGGATATTACTAGTTTTGCATGTATATTTACAAATATTTTATTCCTGTCTGTATGTAACCATTTTTATTCTGTGCACTTATTTCATGACCACCAGAGTTTTTATGGCAATCCCATGTTGTCTATGTTTGCTGTTCTTAACATATCATGTTTGTCCTGGTTAGCTTCTTTATAGATGTGAATAAATACTCAGACTAAATCAACCTAATGAGGAAGAGTATTATTTGGTTTACACTTACAGGTCATAATCCATTGTTGAGAACTGAAGCAGAAAACACAGAAGAAGGCTGCTTACCTGCTTGTCCAGTGGATCCTGTTCAGCTAGCCAGGCGTATTTGCTAAGAGATGGAGTTGCCCATAGTGGACTAGGCTGACCCAAATCCCTAATCAAGACAATGTCTTACAGACATGACCACATGCCAATGTGATCTAGATACTCCAACTAAAATAACTTCTTCCCAGGTGACCCTAGGCTTTGTCAAATTGGGATTGAAAATCAAGCAGCACAGTGTTATATATTTAAAAACATAGCTAAGACTTCTGTTAAGAATCTATCTCATCTCTCATACTGGTATTTGTTTCTAGTAACTTTATAAGTTCAAGTCTTACTTTGAAATCTTTGTTCCATTTGAGTTGATTATTGGGAATGATGTGAGAGAAGAGTCCAGTTTCCTTCTGCGCATCCAGCTTTGCTATCACCAGTTCTCAAAGAAACTCTTACCCATTATGTGTTCTTGGTAGTCTTGTCAAAGATCAATGGACCATTTAAGCCATGTGTCCTCTTCTAATTCTGAGTGCATATTCTATTCCATTTGTTCATCATATTCTTGGTACTCTTGTCAAAGGTTAATTGACCATGTAAGCTATATGCCCTCTATTTTAATTCCAAATGTATGTTCTATTGTATTTGTTCATCATGTTCTTGGTAGCCTTGTCAAAGATGAATGGACAATATGAGCCCTGTATCCTCTATGCTCATTCTGAACTTCTGTTCTGTTCCATTTGTTTATCTTTCTGCTTTTATGCTGGCATGATGCTTTGTTTATGACAACTTTGTAATATAATTTTGAAATTAGGAAATGTGATGCCTCCAGCTACGTTCTTGCATAATATGGTTTTAGCTTCTTAGGGTATGTTATGATTTTGATTGGAAAAATTGCCAAAGGCTGTGTTGAAGACCTGACCCATAGATGGGAATCTTGCAAAGTAACTGGATCATAAGGGTACCAAGTTCAGCAATAAACTAATCAATTGATAAATTTATAGATAAATGAGATATTTAGAGGTAGGGACTAGTTTGAAGAAGTCATTGCAGTCTTGCCATGGAAGAATATAAGTGGTCCTTTTTCTCTCCCCCTCACTTCTCCTCCTTCTTCCACTTCCCTATGCCCTTCCCGGTGGTCAGCAATTCCCTTTCCTACACTCTTACATTGCCACCATATTTTGCCTCAACTCAGATCAGAGCAATAGAATCTGTTGGCCAAGAGCTGAAATCTCTAAAACTATGAATTAAAGCAAATCATTCTTCCTCTGAACTGATTTTCTCAGGTATTTTTTTTCCACAGTGGTGGAAAACTGATAAATACTAATTCTTTTGTATTCAGTGTAAATTTTAGAAATACATTTTCCCACATTTATGTGAAGAACGCCAATGGAAGCTTGGTAGGGATTTCCTTGAATCTGTCATTATTTAGAATAGTATGGCTAGTTTAACAATATTAATTCAAACCACATGAATTAATCCACAAATATGACATATCTTTCCATTTTGTCTGTGCCATCTTTAATCTCCTTTTCCTCCTCCTCCTCTTCCTCCTCTTCTCCTTCCTCCTCCTCCTCCTCCTCCTCCTCCTCCTCCTCCTCCTCCTCCTCCTCCTCCTCCTTCTTTTGAGACAGGGTTTCTCTGTGTAATACTTGCTTGTCCTGGACCAGGCTGACCTTGAAGTTAGAGATCCTCCTACTTCTGCCTCCCAAGTGGTGGCATTAAAGGTGTGCACCGCCATCACACATCTTCATTTTTTAATTTTGTATTAGATTTATTTTATTATTTTACACGTGTGTGAAGAGATATCAGGAAAACATTTAATTGGGGCTGGCTTACAGTTGCAAAGATTCAGTCCACTATCATCATAGTGGGAAGGATGGCAGCATCCAGTCCAGGTAGCCATGGTACTAAAAGAGCAGACAGTTCTTGATCCAAAGGCAACCAGGAGGACACTACAGGCAGCTAGAAGGAGCCTCTTTCCACATTGGGCAAAGCCTGAACATAGGAGCCTCAAAGCCCATCTCCAGAGTGACATACTTCCTCCAATAAGGCTACAACTACTCCAACAAGGCCATACTTTCAAATAGTGCCACTCCTTGGACCAATCATATTCCGACCACCACAATATATATGGTGTTTTTGCCTGCATGTATATATGTATAGCTTGTGCATGCTTGGTGCCTGAGGAGGTCAGTGTGTTTGTCACCTTTTGGTTAAATTTATTTTTATTCGTTTTATTTGCTGTGGTGGTTTGAATATGCTTGGCCCAGAAAGTAGAACTATTAGGAACTCTGACCTTTTTGGAGGAAGTATGTCACTTTAGGGGTGGGCTTTGAGACCATGCTTCTAGATGCCTGAGGATGCCAGAGTCTTCTATTTGGTTTGGGAAAAAAGATGTTGAACTTTGAGCTCCTCCAGTGACATCTCTGCCTGAATGGTGCTTCTTGCCTTAGTCATAATGGACTGAACCTCAGAACCTGTAAGCCAGCTCCAATTAAATGTTATCCTTTATAAGAGTTGCCTTGGTCATGGTGTCTTTTCACAACGGAAACTCTAAGTCATTTGCCTTATTTTAAAATTTGTTGCTATTTTGATTGGGATTACTTTCAACCTTTCAGGTTGGTTATTCATGTATAGAAACACAATTGGTTTTACTTGTTGTTATTGTAGTCTACAAATTCCCTGAATTCATTTATTTTTTTCAACAGATTAAAAATTGTATCTTTAGAGGTTTCTAAATATATTATCAAATAATCTTCAATCACATAATTTTCTATTTTAATTTAGAAGACATTACTGGTTTTTCTTATTGAATTTTTCTGTTCTGGATATTCAGAACTATGCTGTACCAGCCAGTTTTATCACCACTGGGATCAAACTAGAAACAATGTAAGTTTCAAGTAATTCTGTAATAATTAATTAAAATTAACCACACAAATATACTCTCTGTTAGTTTGACACCCAAACCCATCTCTTTAAACCATGCAATTCTACCATTGGCCCTGGTCAGTTGCCCTTCTTACAGTGCAAAATGCATTTCATTTGTGCTATGAGCCCACATAGTCTTAACTATCATGATGTTGTTTAAAGCTCTAGTTCAAATCTTCTTTTAGACATTAGAAAACTCTAAGTGATAAGCCTTTATAAAGATCAGAAAGCAGATTACATTCACTCACTATGCAATGCCTCAAGTAAACATTCTGGGGGAAGAAAAAGTGGGACTATCAAAGATGGAATGGACCAGAACAAGATAAAAACCCAGGAGGGCAAATATTGAATTCTCTAGCTCCATGTTTCATATCTTCACACAGTGGCATGAGCTCCCAAGTCCTTTCACAACTCTGCTTCGAAGGCCTTGTTGACTATAGCCCACTTGGCCTACTTAGCCTCTCTTATGGGCTGACTTTGCTCTTTTCTTCGGCAGATACTCTACATCCTTGATACCTCCAACCTACTGTGGTCTATACTTCAGCTTCAGTCCTCTGAGCTCCCACCAGGATCACCCAATAAGGTCTGCTTCTGGCATCTAGGCTATCTCTAAATTCTGTATCTCCAAATTCTTTCTACAAATTCCAGAAGCTTTTGAGCTGTGTTTTCAGGGAGATACAATCATCCAGTTTTTCTGGTGCACCAGATTAGAGTGTTTAAAAACCATCATTAAAATAAGATTTAAAAAATTATAGATGGGTCCAAAAGGGGAACAAGATATATATCACAAAGACACATTCCTCCTAATGACATACATTCTCCAACCAGCCCCTACCTTCTGTAATTGAACCATCTATCAATATTCTATTTAAATTTCAAATCATGGAAGTTATACTGTTTGTGAAAGCAGAATTCTCCTGATTTCATTCCCCATCCCCGAAAATGCCATAACAGACACATCTGGAATTATACTCTACTAATCTCCCAGGTGCTTCTCAATCAAATCCAATCAAGCTGACAATCACAATGTTGGCTAGCAGTGGTGGTGATGGACATCTTTCCTTTGTAGCAACTCCTACATGGAAACTTTCCAGTTTTTCTTGATAAACTATATTAGCAGCGGGCTTGGGCTAAAATAAATTTACTTAGTATGTTTTCTGTTCCAAGGATGTGGATTTTCTGAAATGCTTCCTGTCTCTGTTAAGTGACCATGGGTTCTTTCCTTCTTTTTGATGATGGCATATATCACAATGAATTGTGTGTATTGAACCAATTCTTCTATCCTAGGGATAAATTCTAATTGGCAAGGTGGATAGTACTCTTACTGTGCAGCTTGCTAGTCTTTCATTGAAGATATTTTGAATCTACTTTTTTTTCTTTCTTTTTTTTTTTTTGGTGCCTTTATTTGGTTTTGGCCTCAAGATGACACTATCCTTAGCTGTTAGGTATGCTCAGAGGTCTGTGTGACACATCCTAGAGTTATCTGAGGGATTCTCCATTAGGGAGCCCCTTCATCACATTGGCCTGTGGGCACATCTGTGGGGATTTTCCTTGAGTTCCAATCGATGTAGGACTGCTGAGCCCACTTTGGAGAGTGCTGTCTTTGGACAGGCGGACCCAGCTGTGTAAGGAAGTAGGTAAATGTGCACGTGAAAACGAGCCAGTGAGAAGTCTTCCATTCTCTGACTTCTCTCAATGGAGGACTATAACCCGTGCCACAAAATAAAACTACTTCCCACCAAATTGCTTCTGATCATGTTGTTTGTCACAGTAACAGAAAGGAATCTAGAACACCTCAGAAATAAAAGTGGAACTGATTTTTAATTAATTGATTGATTGGTTTTTAATGATATAATGCCTGTATTTATTCTTTGCAGTTTTCATATATGCATACTCTGTATTTCTTCCCCTCAACTCTTTTTTTTTTTTTTTAGGAGTTTTTTTAATGATAGATTTTCTTGGTCATTTTAGTCATTTTAAAGTAAAGGTTCTTTCTACATTTTTTTATGTGAGTCATTTATCATATATTCTACATCTTTAAATACTTATTATATCCTTTCACTCTGGAACATGTCATTTAATTTCCTGGACTTAAAATCTTGAAAGAATCCAATTTGTTGATTTTTTTTCTGTCATAATTAATGCTATTAATGTTCAGGTTTTAAAAATACTCACCTATTTAAATTCATGGAAATACCCTACAAGTCCTACAATTCTTTATTGCTATCCCTTTCATATCAGCCTATGGACTTTCTAAAATTTATTTCTTCACATGGAACAGGAATTTGTTTTCCCTATAAATATACAAGGCAGTAAAATCACTGAGGAGACCATGAGTCTCTGCAGATGCGGTTCTCATGGTGCTTCGAGTTTGCATGGTGGAGTTTTGTTTCTGTGTGGTATTTTTCCAGACTCTTTAGTCACTCATTTTTCTCATGGTTTCACAACAAAATATCTTCCTAAAACAATTCCAGTTCCGATTTAGGTAGGTCCACAGGCTTCCTACTTCATGACTCTTTTTGCCACTTAAAACTAAAATTTTATTCCCGAAGAAATTTTAGATTAATTGCGTGTGTTTCCTCAGGAAAGATCCCTGAGCTTTTGTTAAGAACAAGTTTGTTTCTTTGGTCATTCTTGAAGGATGAGTGGTTTGGATGCAGCTTTATCATGATGGTGGGTCACATGGATTGCTGTCTGAATGCTAGACCAACTTCTCATTCACAAAACAAACCCAGTTCAATCACGGCAGGCACACTGTTCTTTTTGTTTGTTTGTTTGTTTGTTTTATTTTGCCTTGTTTTGTTTTTGAGACAGGGTTTCTCTGTGTAGCTTTGGCTGTCCTGGAACTCTGTAGACTAGGCTGGCCTCTAACTCAGAAATCCACCTGCCTCTGCCTCCCAAGTGCTGGGATTAAAGGCATGCGCCACCACCACACTGTTCTTTTGACAGAGACTTGCTAAAGGGTTGTTCAGCATTTCTGTATGTTTTTTCATAGGGAACTTGCTTGTAATCATCATCTCTTGGGATAAGTTTCTCATGTTTTATGCCCAAAGTATGCTGGGCTCATAATACATCTTGAAAGTATTTCCTTTTTTTTTTCTATTCTTCTTTGTGTTTTAAATTTAAATCTAAGACTTATGTTAATATGTAAATATTCAAAGAATGTCACATATTACATGTCTGGAGATATTTAATTAAAGATTTTTTTCTCATGCATTCATTTATTTTGTATATGTGTGTGGCTGTATCAGTATATATGTGACATGGAGCATGCATGGAGATTTGAAACATTTGCAATGAATCCTGTTCTTACATTATGAGGGATGCAGGAATGTAGCTCAAATCCCCAAGTTTAACAGCAAGAGCCCTGCCCCTAAGCCACCACAGCTACACACAGAACCATTTCCTTAATACAAATAAAAACTATTCAAGTTTTTAATAATTTTCCTTCAGATAATTTTGAGATGTCTTGTTATTGTTATTTGCCAGCTTCATTCGATCTTCAAACATTACCAACACTTTCAAAGCAATACATTATATTTCTAAACTCCTCCTTTATTTCTAGTTAGCAATATCTCCTCTGTTTCACTTTGAGATAAAGTCTTACCATCTCTCTCAGGCTGACTTAGAACTTACCATGTGCCTGGACTTCAAGCCTTCAAGCTCATCACTCCTCCCTCAGTCTTGCAGCTAGTGGGGATGCAGACATGAGCTGCTATATGCAGCTCACCTCCCTAAAATCTCTGTGCTTTTCTCAGCCTTACACGTAACATTTCACGAAAAAAATGTCTTCCCACGATTCTCTTACTTGTTCAATTTCTAGCCTATTAATTTGTGACCCTGTTTTAATTTTTTCTTTCTCTGATTTTTTTGAGTGGGACACTATAACAATTGCCACTTTCTTCTTTTCTGTCACACACGTTTAAGACAAATAACTTCCCTCCCAACAGCTTCACACACCTCTCTTAATATCTGCTCCAATTGTTTTCATTACCATTTCAAGAAAATTACCATATTTCTTGAAAACAATTTTTTCACACATTTATTTCTTTATTTAGAAAGACACTATTTAAAATACAAACATGGAGAGACTTTCTGATTACACTTTTGACACTTATTTATTCTATATTTCCATTCTGATGATATAATCTTGTTCTAAATTATTTTAATTATTTGTCATTTATTGAGACTTTCTTTCTGGTTCATTATATGGTTAATCATGCTAAGTATTTCACAGCCTTTGAAAAGAATGTGCATTCTGAGTTAGCAGGTGCTATATTTTCTATGTATAAGTTAAGTTTATTAGATTTATTATTCAGATAGTAGTCTTACCAACATTTTCCCATTTATTTAATTAGTCACAAAAGCAGTGCTAGATCATTTTAAAGTATTATCCTGAATTTCTGTTAAAGATCTTTCTTTTAAATTTTTCTTTGTTCCCATTAATAGAGCAAACATTGCTAGGTTAATCTTTACATGGTTTATGTTTGTGTCTTAACTCTTTACTTTCAATCTTTCTCTGTTGAAAGCTAGTTTATTAATAAGAACCATATAGTCCCATCTTCCTCTGCATTGAAATATTTAATCTAATTTCATTAATACTACTGTAAAGTGTATTCTGTGTGTGTGTGTGTGTGTGTGTGTGTATGTGTGTAGTTTTGCCTCCAATCTTTTTGAAACTACACTTTTACTTTTAATTGGCACATGGTACTTTTCCATGCTTATGGAATGCAGTGTGACATTTCAATATGTGTAATGATCAGGTCAGATCAATTGGCACATCTCTCACCTCAGGCGTTTATTATGTCTTTGTGTTAGGAACACTCAAAATGCTAATAGCTCTTTTCAAGTATTTAATTAATTATTGTCAACTACAGTTATTCTGCCATGATTTTGAACATTTTGGAACTAAGTAAATGAAGTGACTGTGTATATTATCATGAGAATTGCAGAATATCATTATGAGTCATTTTATTGTTACCCCTCCCCTTTTTAAAAGTTAATAGTATTTGTTCTTAACCTAGGTCTCTGGGCTATCTAGTCTCTCGTCAGCCAAGCAGTGTTAGGTATGGGTTTCATCTTGTGGAGTGGACCTTAAGTCAAATCAACATTGGTTACTTCTATAAGGCTTATGACACCGTTGTCCTAGTATATTTTTCAGGCAGAAGAGATTGTAGATCAAGGATTTTGTGGTTGGGTTGGCATTATGTTCCTCTTTTGCTAGCCTGCAGAGTGCACTCTCATAACAAAGACACTAGAATATAGAAGTAAAGGTTCTATGTAGGTACCAACTTCACTATTTATATTTAATGAACTGTGTAGGTGTTGTCTTCAACATTGGGGCCTTCTGTCCATTTGTGGACAGCAACCTATTATTTTGGCAAAAATCTCAGTTGTTTGGGGATTTCCATCAAACCCTTTTGGACAACAACTCAATTTGAAGAAACCCAGTCCTAATACTAGAAGCTTCGTTTGGTGACAAGAGATGAGCAGTTGGGATGCTCATTATCCTCATTAGTTGTCGGCTTCATTGGGACTGCCTTCATACATCATAGGAATTTTCCACTGCACTAGGTTTCCGTACTACCCCTCAGATACTCTCCAGTTCTTGTGGGGCAGTTGACCATGAAAGGTAGCCTGGTCCCCAGTTGAGCTAAGGCTAGAAACCCTGGAGATCCTGAAGGGACAGTAGGAGCTCTGCCTGTTCCTGAGCACCAGGCCCCTGTCACTAGTTACAGCCCCACCATAGAATTGTAGCCATCAGTCATGTAAGAGCAATGTTCCAATCTCCTCCACATGTAGAGGACATGA
>JADRCD010161884.1:0-15144 GCA_019843815.1 Montemys delectorum
AAAAAAAAAAAAAATCTTGTTTGAAAAGAAAGGGCTCTGGATCCTAACACCAGCAGCCAGCAGAGCCATTCACTCACAAATTAGATGGCTGTTTTGCATGCTAAACACATTTTTCAGATATAGGGGAGACGTGTGGACATTAGACACAACGGAAGGCTATAATAAATTAATCTACAGCAGACTAGCCCCCAGAAAATTGTTTGTCATGGTTATTGAGCAAAACGATGACCTCAGCCCCAGACTGTCGTGAGCTGTGCAGATGTGCACACTGAACAGCTGGTGTTAGATCTCCCTTGCAGAACTTGCTGCACAGAAGGCCAGCTGTATCCATGAAGAGGACAAGCAAGGCTTGTGAACGTGAGGTTTGGGACTGACTATCTAGACTCCCTACCAACACCTTCAGTTCCTTCTCTTCCCCACCCTGCCTGATGCTGTGCTATCATGGCCTCAGCAACCAAGAGAGCCTGTTGGCTCTAGACCCTGTTGCAGCCTCTCTACTGAGCTTCTTTCTGGCCTTGGCTTCCCTGGAATATTTCATTTTCTTTTCCCTCCTCTTCCTCCATTATATGTTTCATTGTTTGGGCTTACCTTTAGATTATGTTTATACACATACACACATACATACATACACACATGAATGCATACATTCATACATGCATACATACATTCATATCACACATGCACACACACACACACACACACACACACACACACACGCCAATTCACAGCTGATGTTAATAGTATTTGGAGATGAGTCTATTGAGGCAATGCCTGATGACGCCATGAGTTGAGGTCCTCACCTCAAGATTAGTATTCTCATAAAGAATGAGAGATAGAAGCTCCATTCCCCACTACTCCATGAGGATGTTTTAAAAGTGCTATCTGCCAACTAGGACCTGGTCCTGACCATACACAGGATCCATTGACACCTCGATCTTGTACCTCCCAGCTTCCAGAACTATGACAAATAAATTATTGCTTAAGCTACCCAGTCTGTGGTGTCTCTAAGATTGTCTCCAGCTGATTAAGACTCTTTCTAGGCCAGCCTGAGACCGGCACAGCTAAAAGAGATCCAAAGACTTCCATTTAGGATGGGGGTTAACTATCAGATTTAGCAAGTAAAAATGTAGGATTTCCAGTTAATTTGTTTCAGGTAAGTAATAAGTAATTGTATTAGTTGTATAATGTGAGTATATTGTTTTTGGAATGCACTTAACACTAAAATGTTTTGTTGCCGCTGTTTGCATACCTGAAATTCAGATGGAGCTAAGTATGCTGTTTCCACTAAATCTGGGACGTGCCCACTTTAGCACACAGCCTATGTAGTTTATGGTAGTTTAGGTTCTTTGCTGTCTCTATGATGGGGAAGTGATAGGAAAAGCTATGCATACATGTGTTTATGCAAAGGTTCCTTTGTGACAGAGTGTTATTTCCCTCGTCATAACAAAATGCCCGCCTGAGGCAACCTAAGCAGGTGAGGTTCTTCTGGCTCATGGTTGTAGGGAATGTTGCCCAGTGTGATGGGGAAGGCGTGGCCCATGAACGGCTGCAGTGGTGGGAGCCAGCAGCTTCTGCTTCTCTCATCTTAGCAGATCAGGGAGCAAACCTGAGATAAAAGTGGGCCTACAACCCTCAAGGCTCACTTCCCGTGGCTCATGTCTGCCAGCTGGGTTCTGTCTCCCAACAATTTCACCGTCTCCCAAAGCAGTGCCACTGACTGACCATCAAGGCTTACGAGTTTGCTGGGGATACTTTAGATGGAAAGCGAACAGCCAGTAATGAGAAAAATCAGTCTAGACTCTAGAGCAAAGGTTCTTAACCTGTGGATCACAACCCCTTTGGGGACTGAACACCCCTTTCACATATCCTGAATATCAGATGTTTACATCATGATTCATAACAGTAGCAAAATTACAGTCATGAAATAGCAAGAAAATAATTTTATGGTTGAATGCCACCATAACACGAAGAACTGTAGTAAAAGATCAGAGCGTTAGGGAGGTAGAGAACCACTGCCTATTACACCTCAAGCACTGGGATCCTCAGTCTCTAAGGCAGGGGCCTATAAGAGATATCCATCAATAGACCTTAGTGCTGACCTTCTGAACCTCCTCAAGTAGCTGTAACCATATTTTGTATACATGAGAGTCCCTTGAAAAATGCAAGTACCATTTGGTGACCAGCCTGGTCTTGAAGATCCCAGTGTAGGAAGACTGATGTGGGCCCTGTCATCATGCTTGGTTTTATATGTGGTGGCTGGAGATCTGAAGTCAACTCCTCATGTTTGCAAAGCAGGCACTTTACTCACTGAGCCGTCTCCCCAGACCCCAAATTTCCAGAGATTTCTAAAGGTAGGGTGGTCTACTGAGTTTCCTATACTGATTGACAGTTAACCTGAGGGCTTTAGAGTCCAAACAGTGTGTGTGTGTGTGTGTGTGTGTGTGTGTGTGTGTGTGTGTGTGTGAAGGTGTGTAAACATGCATGTTGAGGCCAAATATTGATATTAGGTGTCTTTATCATTCATCCTACTTAAAAAAAAAATCAGGATCTCTCAGTCAACCTAGATCTCAGTGATTCAGCAAGACTCAGTCAGCACGAGGGATCCCCTACCTCTCTAGCACTAGAATTACAGGCACATGTCATCATGCTTGGTTTTATATGTGGTGGCTGGAGATCTGAAGTCAACTCCTCATGTTTGCAAAGCAGACACTTTACTCACTGAGCCATCTCCCCAGACCCCAAATTTCCAGAGATTTCTAAAGGTAGGGTGGTCTACTGAAAAAAAAAAAAAGCTCTTAGGCAGACAAACAAACATGGACAGGGCTTCTGGAGGCTCAAGGTAGGACTTGTAATACAAGAACGTACTGGGGTACTGGTGCCAGTTACTCCAAAACTCAGGAGCTTGAAACAAGGAAGACTGTAGATGCAACAGAAGCCTGGTCTATATACCAAGACTCTGCCCCAAACAAACCAGAAACAGACAAGAAGATCAGTCAAAAATGGATGTGCCTGCCCACTGCCACTGTGCAAAATCACAGTGCCTGGCCCAGGCCATCCAGGGTATCTGCCACAGGTGGCACCATGGCTGTATGCACATCTCAGCTATGTAATCCCTCATAGTACACAACTAGTGCCAGGCCAGCAGCAGGGCAAGGGCGGGAGCACTGATGTCCCTCTTAGGGTTTGTGGTGACATGGAGTCTTCATTTTTGTAAAATGTGCTAATATAGACTGTAATGTAAATGTCACATGAATTTTCAAAACTAAGTGTGAATATTCCAAAAACTCTCATGATTGATGCAAGCTGCCTTGTGTGACCCTCCAGGCCCCTTTCAGCCAAGTGGAAAATATTGACAAGCAGAGCTGTGGATCATTCGGGTTACCCAGCATTACCATGGGGGAGACTTCAAGGATCAGATGTATGGGTTTGAGGGTGATGCTGCCAACAGGGAGTCCCAGAGAGGACATATGCCTCCCCTGGGCACAGTAGTGGCAGCAGAAGGGTTGACATTGCCATTTTGGGGCTGGTACAACACTCAAAAAGTCAATCTGCAATTAGCAGCAAGTTAGCATTTTGAGGTCCAGTCTGAACAGTGTACCAGAAGGGATAAACACTAAGCAAGATCAACCTGGGCTGAGTAGTCCCTGACCAGGTCTTCAAGGAAATGCTGCTGGATGTGAGCTCTGTGGAGAAGCAGCAACGACCTGTGAAAGATGTACGGAAGACAGAAACACCAGAGATGTTGGAAACAGCTTGTGCCAAAGCCAGGAACTCCTGGAGGGACAGGCTTTGCTGTGAACCAGGAAGAGGAGAGAGGCCATGCAGGACCGGTCTGGTCTGGATCTCCAGAGGCATTCTAAGTGGCCAGGCAGTGCTGGAGATCCTGTGACTGAAGCAGGTCTGCAGAGAGAGGGTTCCAGGCAGCTTTTAAGCAAGTTTTAAGACTTGCTGAAGTCTTAAAACAGGCCATTTAGCTACTGTGGAAAGTGCCATAAGGAAGGACAGGGTGGATACTGAGCACTCAATCAGGGGACAGAGGTGTTCGCACAGGAAGGGGATGTTTATAGATCAGGCCAGTAAATGCTAACGGAGGCAGACAACCTCCGAGAGTTAAGTGGTACAGCTGATGGGCAGGAGTGAGAGCAATAAAAAGAACAAGAGACTGGAGTCCAGGACTCCCTTGCTTTGTGTCTGAACAGCTGGTGTGCTTGTGAGTCTTCTGTTACCGTACAAACCACAGGAAACCAACTTGAGAAGAGAAGCGGCTTATGTCAGCTCACGGTTTGGGAAGTTTCAGTCTGAGGTTGCTTGGCCCCATTCTTTGGAGCCTGTGGTGACAGAGTAAAGCTACTCACTTTATTAGTGGAAGAGATACAAACTTAGCTTGGAGAGTTTATCCCAGAGCTGAATATGAGCGCACACAGCCCAGTAAGACAGATTTAGGTTATCCCAGATTTCATGTCATAAATGTAGCATTAGTTCTGTGAAGTTTTTATCACAGAAGAAAACGACAAACATTCTTTCCAAACACTTCTACAATGACTCTATTGGGTTGATGTGTTCTACCGCGTGCTGTTACCAAAGGATGCCCTAAGTCATCTACAGGAAAGCTTCATCCGCCACCATCTGCCCCCGGCCATCAGGTATGGCACTTCCGTCTTTGCAAGCCCATCAGCGTGCAGTCCTGGAGCATGCTCGGAGACAGACACACAGCTTACCAATAAGATCTACAGTTCTTAACTTTTGGAACAGAGGCAACTGAGAAGCTAAGGCACAAAACAAGAGTACAGGATATGCAGACCAGGGAGAACTTAAGTTGTTGCCAGCATCCCTGTCTCCTATCCCTCATCTCATCAAACCTGTGTCAACAGAGACAGGCATTAATCTCAGAAACCATTAGAAGGCATTGAGAACAGATGAGGTATAAGCAGCAGGCGTGTCCTTCAGGAGCAAGCATTCACCATCTGCTCAGTAAAAATACCAGGGAAGAAGACTGGAAGGTGGGAGAGAGAGAGCTCAGCCCTGTGTGGCACCCTCCTGGGGGTCTATGCCCAGGCAAGGTTGATCACAGGAACTTCACACCTTCAAACTGCTTATCACATCTGCCTCAGCATTGGCAGGGGATTGGGGTGGAGGCATGATTTGGATGTGGAGTTAATTAAGAGAGCTGATTAGGACTTTGTCTTGAGGGTCTTAGGACAAGGCCTGAAACACCACTGTAATCATAAGTGTTAAATACTGAGACGAACAATGGCAGCAGCAGTAATTTATTATCCTTCAAAGGCAGATAAACCTAGATGTGAACTATCGCTCACCGCCGTTCCAGGGCTCTCTACCAGTAGGTCCTGTGAACTCTGGCCTCTGCTTCTTTTTCTTTAGCTGCATGTGGCGCAGAGCTGTTGTGGGAGAGAGTGGAAGGCACCAGGTTAGTAAATTCTGACAGTAGTCTCCCCCAGGCAAGGCTAATCTTTAGCTAAGGGGACATCTTCCCTCTGGGAATATTCCCTAAAATGTTGTGATGTCTATTTTTATGTGTGAGGCTGTCAGGGACAAGGAGCTGAAGTCAGTGATTAAGAACTGTCCTAGAGTTTCCTGGTAATGGACAGCTGGGATCCATGGTCAGGGAGTAGGCATGCAAAAAAACCTGGCCTCTGTGAAGGCGCTAGGCAGATGAGGTGAGCATTCAAATTCTAGAACACTGGATAAAACATACTGCAATCCTTAATGTAGACGGGCCTCATCTAGCCAGGGGACTGAACTAAAGAGGACAAAGTTCTGACTAATCCTGAGCCAGAAGGATTCTCTAGTAGACTGTCTTTGACTGAAAGTGCCTCACCAGCTCCTTGCTGGATCACCAGCCTACTGTAAATGTTTTGGACTTGCTGCCTTCCAGAATCCTCTCAGCTAGTTCTGTAATTTCCATATATGCACACAGTACCTGTTCTGTTTTTCTGGAGAATCCTGGCAAATACACAGGCAAGATTCTGATGTCTGGGAGGATACAGAATGAGGAAATCTAATCACAGACCTAGCCCGACGCCCAAGGGAACAAGATCCCGGCCTGCCTGACATCGGGCTCTCTTGTTAGGTTATGCTTCCCTCCCATCAGTGCCAAGGACAATGGTCCCACTGGTGACCAAGATGACATGGAGCTTGAGCAGTGGCAGGCCCCAAGAGAGTACATTTTGGATCTTACATGGGACAGGGAGAGTTTGTTCTTTCTAACAGGCAGGAAAGGAGTCCCTGTTACTATCACAGACAGACATTGTGCTGGTCTTTGGGAGTAACAATAGCAACATGGTGGATTCCATAATAGCTCTCTAACACCGTCTGCTGGGGACATATCATTATTCTATGTATAAACAAGATAGAAGAAGAAGCCCTGAAGTGTCACAGATGTAAGGATGGGGGAAATATACCTCATAATGAATGAAATCCGAGAATGGAGACAGGAGAATCGGTGGGCCTTGCCTTTCCTGGGCATTGGCTCATTCAATGCACACGGCCCAGTCATGAGACAGTCCTGTAGTCCTCTCACTTTACTCATGAGGACTGTGGATTTAGACAGGCTTGATATCCACGTGGGTGCTCACAGGGCTACGAT
The DNA here is from genome assembly GCA_019843815.1 of Montemys delectorum. NCBI lineage: Eukaryota > Metazoa > Chordata > Mammalia > Rodentia > Muridae > Montemys > Montemys delectorum. Next base: position 6,605 of record JADRCD010161884.1, read on the forward strand.
TTGAATCCAGACCCTAGGGTTTCTTCATCATTTCAGTATCGCTATAAGAAACTCTTACTCCAAGCTTGTCCAGTGTCCTGCTCAGTAGTTCATGGTCAGCTATCTAAAGTTCAGTGGCTGTCAGTCATCTAGCCTGGCTAGGTCTACTCTCAAATGTATCATTTGCATTTTTTGAGAAATTAAGATAAAATACATCTATAGCAGTTTAGGGCTGAGCTGCGATGTCACTGTATAAAATGGCAAACACAGCAAGAGGCCAGAACACAAAGAGCTCCATGCTACTAACCAAATGTACTGAGAAAGCATTGAATTGTGTGTCTTTTATCAGAGCCTAGCCCTCACCCATGAATTCACTCAATAAGCAATTACTACACACCAGGAACAAGGTAGCTGGTGAACAGTGAAGATTCAGAGATCATGGAGAGCCTACCTAGATTATAGGCCCCTCCCCAGGCTAAATGGAAGTAAGGACAGAAAATATGGACTCCAGCAACTTGAGAGGAAGTGGAAGGGCTCTGTGGAAGTATCCTGCCGGGCAGCCTTTTAGATGGTCTCCTCTCTGGTGGTAGTGTTCAGCACATCCTGGGGCTTTTCACCTCAGCAACGTGATCACGCTGCCACTCCAGTTCCCATGGAAACCAAACTGGGGCAGGAAGTGTGGCAGCCTCTCAAGGTTATCAGCACCAAGGGCGGTAGAGACAAAGCGCTCCTCACTCCTGTGGTCCTGGACCCCAGCACACCTTCCTGCTATGTGAGTGCTGAGATGAGGAATGTGAGCCTTGCAGAAGCAGGCTCCTGGCTCCCTGCTGCATCTCAGCCTGCTCTGGTGACTGGTTCCGGCCTGGACAAGCCCGGGTGTTGTGTCTTACTCTCCTCCTCCCTCCCCTTAGAGCCACCAAGGCTCCAAGTGAGTCATCTTCATTAAGAGCTTCAGGAAATGACTTCCAGGAGCCAGGGATTGCTGCCTGGAAGGCCATCCGAACAAAAGCTGGCTCCTCGGGATGCAGAGCAGGTGGCAACTGCTTGTCCCAAGTGAACCCCTGGCCCATGTGTGCCCCCCACCACCACATGCCCCCCTCCACGCTGCTGCCCCCAGGCCTGCAAGAAGCTCCCATTAGCTCTTCTTAGCCCTCCTTCTCCCTTCTAAAAATCCTGGCTATTTCTTTAGCAAAGATTCTTCTGTTCTTGCAGACACTGAGAATGCTGAGGAGGGTCAGCCGTTACCTTATAGTTTATCAGGGTTGTTGATCCCAGTTGTCCCTGGGACTTAAAACAAATGTCTTCAAGGTTGTGATGAGGTTGGAAATGCAGGGTCAGAACTTTGTCTGACTTCTGTGAAGAGAGTCCTTTCTGGGTATCCGGCACCCGGCACACCCACTCCGTCTAGTCTTGATGGTAAATAGGATACAGTTTGTATTCTCTGGTCTGGCAGAACACAGCTCACTTGGAGCATCACAAGAATTTTGCATCTTTCCTAGTCCCTACCTTGTGTATGTTTGATGCCAGGAAGCTGAGCACATCTAAGGTTCAAGCCTGCAGGAGACTGTCAGTAGAGAATCTCTTATTCTTATTGGTAGGGCCATGCCTTAAGACGTTTACAAACAAAAATAGGGGCTGGGAGGATAGCTCAGTAATGTGCTTTCTGTACAAATACAAGGATCTGAATTTGATCTTAGAATTCACTGAAAAAAAATCAGGCTCAGGTTGTTCCCTGTAACCCCACTGCTTGGGAGGTGGGGAGGGCAGGTGGTGGGTCCTGGGGGCTCTCTGACCAGCCAGTCTAGCTAAATCAGTGAATCCTGGACAAATTTGTTAGATCTTGTCTTAAACAAACAAGGTGGACAACACCCAAGAAATGGCAACAGAGGCTGACCACTGGCCTGCACACACACACACACACACACACACACACACACACACACACACCACAAATAGACAGACAGACAGACAGACAGACAGACAGACAGATGGATAGACAGACAGACAGGTAGACAGATAAAAGTGTTAAAAGAAGTTAGATTTCTAAATAAATATTCAGAAAAGAAGGTATTGAAGAAGGCACTGGTACTGAGTTTGGGGAAAGGAAGTTGGGTGGCATGTTGGGATCAGGAATGTCTTTAGCCAGGGGACCTTAGAAAAGGCAACCATCCATCTGTGTTCACAACTATACAAAGTGGGCTGCACCGCTTCCAGCTGTGTTAATGATTAACAACCACTCACTCAAAGGACCAGGCTGTGACGAACACTGCCCCCAGGAAGCCTGCTCCCTCTCCCTGTTGGTAGAAAAAAGTTAGAAGAGAGATGTAGTGAGAGAAACAGAAGCCAAAGCTCAGGGTCATTGAGCCAAGTCTTTGCTAGCATTGAGTACCTGGCCCTCCTACACATGAAACCACAGAGCGGGCAGCACCAGTATCTCACTTCACAAACAGGAACCACAAGGAGGCTTTGAGAAGGAGGAGAGATACTCAGACTCACAACTGGGCACTAGAGAGACAGTACCGTCATCCAATATGATAAAGCCCATATTCTCAAGAGGGACTCAACCTAAGATGGTCTATCCCCGAGAATCCTGAGAGAAGATTGTCTCGTTATCAGCTGTTGTCCCCGCTGGAAACAGGTGTCTAACCACCCGGTAATGAGGGGAGTTGATAAAGGGGCTGTTTGCAAAAGCATGGTTTGGGTTGGTAGGAGACTGTGGGCATGGTATAGACTCTGGAGTTTGGCCAAAGGTGACATGACCCGTGGCATGCAGACTGTTGAATGAAGAAGCACTTCTCCCACTCCCAGAACCTGAAGTCTCTGCAGGAGAACACAGGGTCCCACAGGGAAACAGATCCCATCAGCTCCCGTTCCCCGCCCCCGCACCTCTCACCACCTAAGGATTCTTCCATGGACACCAGGGGTGTCTCCAGAGGCTTGGGAAGCAGAGCAAGAGGAAAGATGGGGTGGTTTGGAGAACAGACAGACAAGGCACATAGGCATGCTCCTCCCTTGGGAGCTCTGGGCTTTCTCCTCAAAGGGATACACACACTCTCCAAAGCACCAGGCAGGCATTCTCCCCATTTTCAATGTCCCTCTGGAATTGGAGTCTAGCCTGGCACCCTGCATCCGGTTGGCAAGGAGGTGGGTAATGTGGTGATGTGGGTGTTCCTCTTCTGGGAACATGATGGGTGCCCGCAAACACTGGCAAGGACAGTAGCTAACAACAATTCCATTACTAAGCTCATGGATAAGAACACATCTGTGTGGGTCAGAAAGAGCCAAGGACAACAGAAGGCCCTCTTTTTAGCGCCCCATCTCCCCCATTTCTGCCTCAGAGGTTTTCTTGTTCTGTATGACAGTGCTGTCACCCTTCTCTGCTCTCCTGAATGTTGCAGCCCTCAGTCCATGTCTCCCATGACCCTCCGTACCCCAGGCTCCTGGAGACATTTTTTCACTTTGAGGACTGCTTAGTCATTCCCTGTCCCTGTTCTCTCTCTGGGGAAGGGCTTCACTCCTGGATTCCCACATCTTTTCTCTAGCAAGGACGGAGGGAAGACACCGGTATCGCAAGAGTTCATTCCTCATGGATTGTGAGACTCAATACTTCTTCCAGAGGCTTCCCCACAGCACCTGGATCCCCCACAGAGTGGCATGAGGAAGCCACTCTCCATGAAGAGGCACTGAGAGGGAAGAACCCTGAGAGTTCCCTCTGTCCCTCAGGAGGACGAGAGAAGTCACAGGAGTGCAAGCAGTGCAAGCAGGAGGCTCAAGCTAATGGATTCACAGCTCAAGCCAAAAGACACAGGGAGACCACCATTTTAGCCCTCCCCTCACACATTTGACAATTCATCCATCTTGTTGGACTCTAGCATGTGCCTGTAGCTCTGATAAATGCTGTTCACATACCACATCTTGCAGGACTTCATCCAATCATAGGGAGTTCTTTCTCTCTCGAAAAAGGAGAAACCAAGTGCAGAAGCAAATGGAGCAAGGATTCAGAGCAGGCTTGAGGCCAAAGGCCATGAACGGTTACTCATGTGACCTCTTTTCCCCCATGCTTCTGAAAAGGAATCTCAGTAAGCCCCAACAAGATCCCCAAACGCTTCACATACTCTGAAGAACTGAGCCAGGGGCCAGCAAGATGGATCCCTGGGTAAGGGCACCTGTTGCCAATCCTGATGTTTGAGTTCGCTACCTAGGTGGTAGAAGAGAATCAACTTCAGCAAGTTGCCCTCTGGCCTTTACATGTGCATGACAGCAGGTGTGTACACACACACACACACACACACACACACACACACACACACATTTAATCAGTGTAAAAAATTTTTTGAAGAGTTGTCCCAGAATAATTGTATAATATAATAACTCACAGCTCATTCCCTGGGGACGTGTACTCAGCTGCCTCCTTACTTATAGGATCAATCTGCAAGGCTTCCATGTGGCTCATGTCTTAGTTAGGATTTCTACTGCTGTGAAGAGACACCATGGCCATGCCAACTCTTACAAAGAAAAACATTTAATTGGGGCTGCCTTACAGTTCAGAGGTTTAGTCCATTATTGTCATGTCAAGGAATGTGGTGGTGAACAGGCAGACATGGTGCTGAAGGACCAAGAGTTCTGCATCTTGGATTGGCAGCCAGCAGGAAGAAAGAATGATAATGGGCCTTGATTGAGCATCTCAAGCCTCAAAGCCCAGGCTCAGTGACACACTTCCTCCAACAAAGCCACACCTCCTAATAGTGCCACTCCCGATGAACCTATGGGACCATTTTCATTTGAACTACCACAATAGCCATCTACAGGAGAGAAACCAGAGAGGTACTGATGTCTCCATCTGTCTTCCAAGGGCTAAAAACAAGATTCTTTGGGGTCTGTGTCTCTGTGCCTTGGATTTTTTTGATGAACATTAAAGAAACAGTAGGCATTCTGCAGCTGATCTGTGGATAAAGAGAGAGTAGAATTCCTCAGTCTGCCATCTGAGTGCAGGGGACTTATTTTCCAGCCCTAAGTAGCCCATGATACATATTCAAGCAGGACTATGGCCCAAAAAACTTGTGTGACCTTTCCAGAAACATGATGTTTTCATGCAATGAAAAGGCAGGCTTGGGCAAGCAGTGATGGTACATTTTTAATCCCAGGACTCAAGAGGGAGGCAGATCTCTGAGTTTGAGGTCAGCCTGGTCTACAGAATGAGTTCCAAACCAGCCAGGGCTACACAGAGAAACTCTGTCTGGAAGCAAAACAAAACAACAAAGTTAGGTCTTTATTGTTATGAAGTGACACTATGACCAAGGCAACTATTATCAAGGCAAACATTTAATTGGGGCAGTCTTACTGTTTCAGAGATTAATCCATTATCGTCATGAAGGGAAGCATGGCAAACTAGGTGTTGGAGGAACAGCTAACAGTTCTATATCTTATCTTGATCTAAAGGCAGCAGAGACTGGATCCCACACTGGGTGGAGCTTGAGCATTCATATGTGTGTGTGTATGTGTGTGTGTATACATATACATACATACAACCTCAAAGTCTGCTTCCACAGTGACACACTTCCTCCACACATTCTAATAGTTCCTCTCCTTATGGGGCAAGCATTCACACACATGAGTCTGTGGGGCCATACCTATTCAAACCACCACAGGAGGATCATCAGCCTTCCCCCCAACACTCCTTTTCTGATACTCTCCAAAGCAGGAAAGAAAAAACCAAGCACAGGCTGCTAGAAAGGAATTGCTATGGCTCGGATGGTACTTCTTTGAACTTTGTACTCTGTGTAGTAAGTACCCTGCAGTAAGTAAGTGCAGTAAGTGCCTCTGCCTGCCAGACTTGGCTGTCTTCATCTATTCTCACACCTTTAGCCTCTGGGGCTAGGCCAGCTTTGTAGACTTGGCCTATCCCCCCTGTTGACCTAGGTGAAGTACTTTGCTTCCTGTCCGTTGTCCTTTGCCAACTCACAGAACATTTCAACCTCTTTAAGAACCACAAACCCAAAAGCGTTTGGCATAGTCTGAGCTACTCAGAAATGGTCCTTTTCAAGCTTTTGTCTGCTGTAGCTTGGGGAGTAGTGTTCTTTCAACTAGACCATCAAAATAGAAATGAATGAACAAAACAACAAAGATTCCTGAGCCATTAACCTAACACCATTCTAGTCACTGACCTTGAATGCTGGACTGACAAAGTTAGAGAGGTAGATAGAGTCCAGAAAACAATTATCTAAGCTGCCTGAGGGGACTGGATTGGCCTGCAGATGTGTTTCTTAGAATAGAGTCCCAAGACCACCTGACCCAGTGTGACTCACACATTTCAAATGTTGACTCTAGTGTTCCATCCCAAATCTGTTGAGTTAGTTTCTGATGATGGGCCCAGGAATCTATACGCTGACATCTGAGGAGATCGTTATGCACACACACAGTCACGTCAGAGACTGGCACCACTGGGAACATTGCCAGAAAGATGGCATGACCAGGAAGGTTGCTTTGACTGCACTTGACAGGATGAAGATTTAAATGTCAAGGGTAGAAATAGAAAGGAGATTATTAAGACTCCAGTTGAGAAGTGACAAGGCTATGAACTAAGCCATTCGTGGGGTGGGCTATGAGGAAGTCAGTCTTACAGTCTGGGCTTCCAATGGCTGAGTAAAGAAGGGGCAATCAGGGAACTCAGAAGGAGGAGGCACTGTTTGTGGAGGGAAAGCATGAATAGACTTGGTCATTTTGCCCATCCAGATGCAAGTGGTGTGAGGGGAAGTTAAAGTGATGGGCCTGGAGCCTAGTGCATGGTTCTACAACATGGATCAAAGTGTGTGGGAAAGGCATTTCCTGAGCAATTTTCCAGGAAGAATATGAGAGCAGAGAAAGAAGACAAACGGGCAGAATCTTCTGAAACATCAACAGCCAAGGGGAAGGTGGAAGAGAGAAGCCTTGTCCACTTAATGGTACTAATTGTGTGTGAACACCTGTGTGCATGTGTATGTGTCCATTTTAGATAAATTCATATTTTAATGGCCAAGTGCTCAGGTGAGTAGACTCTGAGTAAACACAACTATGAAGTATGAGCCCAAGCTACATAATAAATTTTGTTAATAATCTCAAAGAGATGAGAAGTAGCCAGAGAGAAAAGCAGCACAATAGCCCAGGGAGTAAAAATGCTTCCTGCAGAAACTTGATGACAGGAGTTCGGTCTCCTGATTCTACAATGAAAGGAGAGAATGGGCCTCTGAAAGTTGTCCCCCAACTTCCACACATGCATCATGCGTACATGTATGACTATGTCCACACTCAAACACACACATAATAATAATAATAACACTCAAAAGTTAAATCGTGGGTGCCAGAGAGATGGCTCAGTGTTAACTCAGCGACTAAGAGCACTCACGGCTCTTCTGGGGGACTTGAGTTCAGTTCCTAGCACCAACATAGTGTAGTTTACAACCACCTAGAACTCCAGTTGCAGACAATCCTCAGATCTTCCCCACCCCATCCATCATAACACATCCTAGCACATATAAATATAAATAAAAATTAGTAAGTCTTTAAAATAAATAAATTGAAAAAATTTAAAGTCCTAGCTTAGACAGGGAGGAGAGGAGAGGACAGAGGTAGGCAGGAGACAGGTCCAAGCTAGTTCAAATGACATGGATAGAATTAGACCTTATTCAAGGCCTCAAATCCCTGCATGTTGAAAAGTAGAATTCTTCCAGGAACATTGCCTTCAGTAAGAAAGGCCGCTAGCTGACCTTTTCAGGTGTGAGTATAAGAAGAGCCAAAAGGCTATTTGGAAGGACAAACTACTTCGGTCCCTCACATTTGAATGGGGCCAGAAAGGGTATGCATCTTAAATGTCCCTTGGCTGAGAATAAAATAAAATTTCCCCTTTCTCTGTTTATGTGTACATTGTTGGTAATAATTCACAAGTATTTTCCCATTTATATAGCACTTCACTTCCCTCAGTAAATGTTTAACTGTGAGTGTGCCTTGAGAAAAATAAGGATTTACATGGAGCTTTATGCCAGCCCTCATGGAAAGCATGTTTCTATATGGGCCCATTGGCTTCACAACCGTAGTATGGAATAGGCACGGTTAACCTTGTTTTATAGGAGAGCAGATGTAAGGATTGGAGGTCAAATAATAGAACTAAGGTTTCCCATCTAGTCACCTGGCAGCTGGCTTCAGTGCTTGCTCTCATGTCTATAACAGGGATTGGTTATTAATAAATTGAGTGGTGTAGATTATTTTACAGGTACTTTTGAATTTCTCTTGGGAAGTCAAATGTAGTCAACAACTCTGAACTGACGTGAGGGCTTATGCTAAATAAACACTCAGCGAAGCAGAATGAGTCATCATCATTCTTCCTTGCTATCAGGTGATTTGGCCCTTATGATGTATGCGTGCATGTCGTTAGAGAGCATTATGCATATTCATCACTGTGATGGCTTTTTACCTATCTGGTTCTAACTAGATTATATACTTTCTGAGGTGAGGAAGTGTGCACTCCTAATATTTGGAACTGTAGTGTGGGAAACTGATCGAAAGCCAATGATGTGTTGTGTTTTTAG
>JADRCD010161892.1:0-13577 GCA_019843815.1 Montemys delectorum
CCCCCCCCACCTTTAAACGATATTTTTCCTATTTTACTGGAATTGGCCAAGTGTGGTAGGCCTGGCTGTTCAGTAAACCCCAGTAATATACCAATTTCTACAATTCCAGGGCTGGGGTTACAGATATGTGCCACCATGCCCAGTCCTTTTGGTTTTATCTAGGTATTAGGGATACAGTTCAAGTTTTCAGAGTTGTTTGCTGACTGAATTGTCTTCTCAATCCTTCAACTCACCTTTTGTAAAAATACTCACTGACATTTTATTAAGTGTACTAAATTTTGAACATTTTCATTCACTTTTGAATATTTAAATTCTTATTTAAACTATTATATATAAGTTATATATGATATAAAAGATCACTTTAATAAAATGTTCACTTAAATAATTTAAACTCTGAAGAATTGCTTGGTAGGAATGATCTCTCAATGCGTTGAGGGATTTCTGCCATTCACGATTTAGTGTTTTAGGTATCATTTTGCTGTCCCTATAGAATGAGATCCTGACTGTATTTTATGGAGGTGGGAATAATATAGCTCAGGCATGAGTAACAACAGAAATGGTGAGAGTGTGCTTCTGCCTCAGGTCCTTTGGTCAATTTAGCTTAGGAAAATGTTCATCAGACTGTCTGACTGAGTTGCAATTCAGGAAATACTCTCCCTTTTTTCATTGTACTAAATTTGACACATTGTCTATTTTCAGAAAAAAAATAGAACAATAGAAAAATCACAGTGCATCTCATAAGATTCTTTAATTTATATAAAACAACAGATTTTAAAACAGCAGATGAACCCACTGATCCTACCTATTTTAAAGGTGTCATAGTCATTGTTTATAAAGGAAGGTTAAAATTTTATGGAAGAAATGAATGTATAGGCATGGAATAAGAACCTTAAGCTTTTTCAAAAATTTTTGATGAAAATAGATTGTTCTCTCATGCAATATACCCTGATCACAGTTTCCCCTCCCTCTACTCCTTCCAACTTTCCACCACTTCCCCTCTCCCTCAGATCTACTCCTCCCCTATTTTCTTCTCAGAAAAGAATAGGCTTCAAGAGATGACCAGCAAATAGCACAAAACAAGATATAATAAGTAAGGCAAAAGTCTTCATATCCAGGCTGGACAAGGCAAACTGATGACAGAGTCCCAAAAGCAGGCAAAAGAGTCAGAGTCACACCCATTCCCGCTCTTCAGAGTCCCACAAAACACCAAGCTAACAGCCATACCATACACAGAGGACCTGGTGCAGACCCATGCAGGTCCTGTGCTTGCCACTTAATTGAGCTCTACTTAGTTGATTCAGGGCTATGTTCTCCTGGTGTCCTCTGATTCCTGAAATCTTTCCTTTCTGCTAGGATTTTCCATAATATCTCAGGGGAAAGTGGTGACAGTGACCTCTAATTTATGCTCGCTGTATCTGCACAATGTCTGCCTATGGGTCTCTGCATCCACCCCCATCAACTGGCAAAGGAAGCCTCTCTGACAATGACTAGACAAAGCACTCACCTATGAGTATAGCAGAATATAGTTATGAATCATTATATATACATATGTGTGTGTATATGTGTACACACGTATGCCAGTTATGTTTGAGAAATGTAAGCTTTGAATGATAGTTTAATCTTAATAATATTAAGACCTATGTATCCTATTGCTCTTTGATTTATGCCCTCTTTTTTTAATTGTTGTTATACCCACACTCCTGAATAGACAAATAAAACCTGCACAATCTATATAATATTACTGTATCTATATGATCTCAGGGCTGAGCACTTTGTAGCTGACAACCAATTGAGGGCTTTTACCTTGAGAAGACCATTCCTTTTGCTCTCAACATTCCCTAGTTGCTTATAATTCTTTGTATGGAGTCGAGGTCTCTTGAGCTTTTCTCCTTTCATGTTAGTATGTCCTCTGCTGTTGCCATTGTTTAGAATTTATTCAGGCAGTCACATTGGTCAGATGTCATGAGTGTAGTAGCTTCTCCGACATTTCTAAAAATCACAAGAAACATCTTGGTTCTCTGCCTCCTTCCACCATATGTCTACCACTCTTCTGCAATAATCCTGGAGTCTTAGGTATTTTGTGTTGTAGATGTGTCAGCTGGGACTAGGCAGTGCACAATCTCTTGCTCTCTGCATTTTGATTGGTTGTAGTTTTGGTCTCTGTTGCAAAGAGAAGTTTCTTTGGTGAGGGATGAGGATTATGCATATCTGTGAGTATAAGGACAAATGTTTAGAGTGCAGTAAGGGATTATATTGGTTTAGCAAATGTTCAGAGTGAACTTAGGGATTATGTCAGTTTAATAAAATGGCAGTTGTAGGTTCTCCTAGAAGATCCGTGACTTCACTAGCTCCCGTTAATTGGCTAGGTTTCCAGTGCCTGGCATAGTTTTATGGTTTCCCTCTTGTTGAAGTCCACCTAGGCCTTCAGTTCAAATAAAGAGTCATTGGTTACCACCAAAGTATGTATAGCACTATTGTACCCTTAGTGTTATTGTGTCCTCTAACAAAGCTAAATATGCTAAATGTCCCAGGGGGATGAAAAAGGACTAAAAGGAGTATCCTGATTATTTTCGTGTGACGGCATGATAGTGCTGTTTTAGTTACTTCTCTATTGTTGTGATAAAGCACAATAACAAAGGCAATTTATAGAGTAACATGCTTAATTTGGGGCTTAAAGGTTCAGAAGATTCGAACCAATGATAGTAAAGTAAACACATGGCAGTAGGAACAACTTTGAGCTTACATCTTGATCCACAAGTAGCAGGGAAAGAGAGACCCTGCGAATAGCACAAATGTCTTTTGAAATGTCAAAGCCTTCCCGTAGTGATGTAGGTCTTCTAACAAAGCTACATTTCCTAACCTTTCACTGACAGTTCCACTAACTGGAGACCGAATACTCAAATATATGAACCTGTTGGGTTCATTCTCATTTAAACCACCACAGGTACTATGGAGGATCTACAGAAAGCCATCCTCTTCTCTTAAGAAGTTTCACCCTTTCCTTGTCTCCAGAGGTTCCATAACCTCATCTCAAGGAATATAGGACTTCAACTTGCTTCTGTCTCTTGAGACGTGGTACTTAGGATTGGCTATGAATATGGGCTTATACTAGGGCTGGGAAGGTAGCTGTGTTTCTTAAAGCTATTTAAAGCTTGGCGCCTCAATATACATTACTTTCACCCATTTGACACTCTTAGAAAGTCTGAGGGAGAGGGTAAAAGAAAGATTGTAAAATCCAAAGGTCAGAGTTTTCCAAATCTCCAGTTTTCATGTTTGTTTGTTTGTTTTCTTTTGTTTTGAAAATTAGGATCAGTTCTCAACCACCATTGTGTCCAGCCTGATGGGTAAGGGAGGGAGGAAAATTCTTGATGGCCTCAGCATTCTACCCTCTCATATGTTCATGGCCATTGCCATGTGACTCATCAGTTATTCTAACAGAAGAAATGAAATAAAAATTATCATACTGCTTGAGTGTGATATTGCCTTCCAGAATGTAGTAGACATAGAGACCCTTTTGTTTTGAACTTTCAGCCCCAAACCTTGCAGTTTTCTTCATTTCTTTTTATGACTATTCTGAAATATATGGCTGAAGCTACTTAATGGATGTTAGCCAGCCTGATAGAAGCTAGCTAGTGGGAGGAGGAAAGAGACATAAATAGCCCAGCATTTGTCCCTGCTTATGGGAGATAATGTAGCTACCAGCCCCTCCCTAGATACACAAACAATTTTGGCTAAAGCCAGCCCTGCTTCCCAGATGACTCTGAGTGATCTTTAGCTGCATGGATACTGATTGTTCTGGGCTACTGAGGTCTTGGGATGGCTTATTGTGTAGTATTGTAAGGGCCATAGGTACATGGGCTATAAGCCATAGGCCATGATTACTCTGTTTTTTTCTTACTCAAGTTGCTGATAATGGTAAAAAATGAAGGCTTGAAACCTGGCAAGGCATATGGTAGGGAGATTTTAATTTTTCCTTTCTCTTTCTTTCTTTCTTTCTTTCTTTCTCTCCTTTTTTCTTTTTTCATTTTGATTAACCTTTTCCTGTTGAAGATCTGAGATGGTACAGTTGATTACTCTGATGTTTGGGTCCTAGAATGCTGACGCTTCTGTGTATTTGATGCCACAAGCTGTGTTTATTGTTCCATTAAATTCATTTTTCTTCCTCACTTATCTAAAGTCTTCTTCTTTGTTTCTTGTTCCACTTGGAACTATTTTGTTTCAAATTACTTAAAAGCCAAGTAACAATCACTTTTTTTTAATGGTTTTTAAGTCAGGCATCTGGGAAAGGTCTAGATGGTCCATTTCTACCTAGATGTTTTCTTATTGTAAGAAGGGTTATTAGCTGGACATCAGAACTTTCTAGACCTGGGCTGCTAGGATGACCCATGCAGCTAGTCATTGTTCTTGCTGTTGGCTGAGAAATCAGCTGGGCTGTTCTGCAGAATGTCTAACATTGTATCCAGGTCATCATCTTAGTTGGCTTTCCTTGCAGTAAATGTTCCCAGTGGGATCAGATTTGATCTCCCTTTGTGGGAACCTCTATACACTCAGACAGGCTTTAAATAACCATTCTATTCTGTTTTGCAGCTGAAAATTCTTTATATTCTTCTGCTTGCAAAATATGCTGTCCTCATCCCCAAACCCTTCAAATGTCTTGTCTCTACAGGGTGTGTGTAAGGCTACAGGCCTAAGGTCTTATTATCTAAGTCAAGGATAAGTTGTAATAATAAGTTGGGTACCTTTTATTTAAAACAATAGCAACAACAACAAAGCAAAAACAAATAAGCATCCTAGTGATAAAGAAGGAAGTTATGTGCCTCGACACATCTAATATACAATGTTTACACATAAATAGGATATCTGCAGTAGATAAGCTAATTTGAAAAGAGGTAAGTGAGAGATGCTCCAAGCCACTGGCCCCTATGACTCAGGCCCGGATACATACATTCTTTAGTTTCACTAGGACCTAGTTCTCTTTCGAGCAAAGATTATAACATAAGGAAAGGACTTGAAATTTTATTTCATAATGAAAAATATGTATTGTATTTTAAACGAGTTCTCTAAATGTTACTTTGTTATAGCATTAGGCCAAATATTTGAGAACTGCCTGGATGAGATGTAAATGTATTTGCTTTGGCTTACTGAGGACATAGGATTATCAATTTCTTGATGTCCTAGTAATATACCAGTCATCTTTGATACTGATCTAATTCTCATTTCTAGTTCTAGAAGGTTAAATTCTAGAAGCTCTAGCTTACAAAGATATCTGTGATAAAATGAAAGTTAATTGTTGTTAGATTGTATTATTAGAGGAAAATTTGTCCCAGGAAATATTATTTCCAGGATTCTTTTTTTGAATCCATAAGTTCATTTCATTTATTTTCAAATAAATGAAGATAATTTTCTAGACATTTCTTCACTGGTATACCACTACCGATGTTTGGAAGGAAAACATGATTTATTTTTTTTCCAATTCACAATAAGTCACTTTTGGCAAACTCCTGTCGTATCTCTAAGTGCCAGTGGCCAAAACTGTTTCCTTATTTTTCAGTTTAGTCTACTTAAGAGCACCAATAGAAAGTTCTCACCATTTTCTAATGCTAATATTCTCCAGTATGATAAGTTGGTCAATGGTATACACAATTGTCCAAAATCAACATCTATAAAGATGGTGATACTGTGGCACCTACAATTGAAAAATACGTCTTATTAATAAGAACAGCCAACTGAGCCCAGACTGAAATACATTCCACCTATACAGACCACTCTGTGAACATGCTTCACCTCTCTCATAAAAATCTGTGCTGTGTCTACCAAGATTTCAATCAGCCATTCAAGACTGATCCTACTGTAAATCAAGAACATTCATGTAGAAAATACCTTTATTCTTGCCTCCTCTTCTAAACAAAACCATTGGAAGAGGTAGTGATTGGAAACTTCATTTAGGCTAGAAGAAAAATACCCAAGTACTTGACCCAGGTGCCACTGTGATGGATGAACATGCGTTGGAGAGATGGGAAGGATGGAGTACGCTGTGGAGAGATGGACGAGAATGCAAAGCCTAGGGGGTTCATACACTGCTGAGAAAGGTGGAACTGAAGACTCCAGGGCAGTGAGGAACAGGCAGATATGAGGAGTCCATGGTGAGTTCCTGACCTGGCCTGCTGCCAAAGGCTGTGTTTGGGATAGGGTCCTGCTGCAGCTGGGGTTTTTGTTAATTTCTGTGGGCTGAGTTACCAACAATGGCTATGCAAGGTGCCCCTGGTCTGGACTGCTATCTGAGGCACTGTGCAGATCTGGCCCTGCCCCTTGATGTCTACCACACACAGAAGTTATGGCCATGAGGGCATAAGTATAGGCCAGCTGGCCCTATCCCTCATCATCTCTTCCTCCCTGCTTGCCCCTCACTTCTTGCTGCCTGCCGCAGGTGAGAGAGCTGGCACCGAGGTAATGAGAGTGAGAGAGCTGGCCCTGCTCCTCACTGGCTGCATCACTCAGGAAAGAAGGCCTGCACCTTACCCAGGCAGCACAGAAGAGCTGGCCCTAGTGTTGAAGGAGCAGACATGTCATTCTGAAGGACCTGAGAGCAAGAGAGCTGACCCTGTCTCTTGCCAGCTACAGCATTGGGTAGACTACCCAGGGCAGTGCAGGAGAGCTTGCCCTGGTGATGCAGGTACAAAAGAGCTGGTGCACTGACCAATTCAGCTACATTCTAGGGCCAGATCCAGAGCTTTGACTTTGTCCACCCCAATATCTACCCCATGCTGGAGAATGAGAAAGAGTTGGTCCTACAGATTCAAAGCTGCAGGATCCCTATGACAAAGGACAATTACAGGATATCCCAGAGTAGTAGTAATGAAGTTCCAATATAAATAGTGTAACAGAAGCCAGATGCCTTGAACCAGACCAATCACTCAATGCAATGAACATTTCCAAGTAAAGATATATGGATAAAAGGGTATACTGTGACATACTACAGTTTCCGAGAAAAGATTTTCCCTTTATTCTATCTCATTTTATTTTCTTTGGTAGGGAGAATGTTGCAGGGAAGAAGGTGGATTGGAAGGGAGAGGGAAATGAGAGGGATTGGGGTAGATTATGTGAAATTCATAAACAGTCAATAAAAAGTTAAAAAAAAAAACCTTAGAAGGGGAAGATTATTTAGATGGAAGAACTCACAAAGAATGCAGAAGAGAGTACTTTCATGACTGCTGGTTATCAAAAGAAAATTAAGCAATCCCATGGCACATACAAATTTATTCATTGAAGAGGAAAAAAAGCACTAATATTGTCAAGTAGAACAGGTACAGAATCCTTGAAGAAGGCTAATACTTTTTTGTGCAAATCTTTTGACTACTTAATGATTTGTATCCACAGTTTCCAAAATGGGTTGGAAATGACATTTTCCATGGAGATGTTATCTAGAAAATAAATTAGATAATAATGTCATTGAGAGATAATGATAGTTCCATCCAACTAATTCTGAAAGAGCATGATAAGATGTATTAAATCCTGAAGTACATTGGAAGGAGCACAAGTAATTTTAGACAGGATAATATTGAAAGGAATAGTGTTTAAATGGTTTGAATTGGTGCATTTTTAGGTCACCTGGAACTATGAGCTAAAATTATGTTGCTCTAAAGTGTATTTGTTGAAATCCCAATCAATGAAGAGATAAGTGAAGCGAGTCCTCAAAATGAGTCCAGATCCAGGATGACTGGCATCAACATGGAAGCAGTTATTAGTCTGAAGATATGTGAAGAAGGAAGAGCATGTGCAGAAATAGGCATAAGATGCCATCACAAAGCTAAAGAGAAAGATATTTATAAGAATCAGCCCTACTATCTCCCTAATCCTGATTGTGCATTCTTCAGAATTGTGAGAGAAGTTGCTGATGTTTATGTCATCCAGGCTATGGTACAGCATCCGTAGCAAACACATGTACTTGGCTATTCTATGCTTTTACCGTTGGTCACAAGAGGCTTTTTGGCATGGTCATCTGATAAGCTTTCTTTAAGAAGGTTTTTTTTTTTAAAGTATTATGGTCTTGGCAAAAATAGAACACGTCTTAAAACAAGTCTCTTTCTTGTGGGAGGTCCTATTCATATGGTGTTTACAAGGCCATCACTGAACATGGCTCTATAGCTATGTGGATCTGAAGATTTCACCTGGCACATTATCTTATCTTAGTTAAGAAGAAAGTACCATCAATAGGACAAAATGAGAAAAAGCTTTCATCCACTCCACATCTGATAGAGGGCTGATATCCAATATACATATGTATATATGTGTATATGTATACACATACATACACACACACATACACACACACACACATACACTTAAGGAAGTATATATTGATAATCCAAGTAATCCATTTAAAAATGGGGTGCAGCTTTAAATTGAGAACAATCAATAGCAAAGAAAACACTCCTCCATTGCTGGTGAGAGTGGAAGCTTGTACAGTCACTATGGAAACCAATATAGTCTTCCCTTAGAAGATCGGGAATCAGTCTACCCCAAGGCCCAGCATATACCCAAAGGATGTTCCACTATACCACCAGAATACTTGCTCAACTATGTTCATAGCAGCATTAATCATAATAGCCAGAAACTGAAAGCAACATAGATGTCCCTCAGCCAATAATGGATAAAGAAAATGAGGTACATTTATAAAATGGAGTATTACTCAGCTGTTAAAAAATGGCATCATGAAATTTGTAGACAGATGGAACTAGAAAAAAAATCACCCTGAGTGAGGTATTAGCTATAAAGAATAATCATGCTATAATCCACAGACCTAGAGAGACTAAGTAACAAGGAGGGTTCAGGTGTTGGACAGTATGCATGGATCTCCTTGGGAAGGAGAAATAGATGTTTGGGGTGGTCTAGGGCAGGTGGGGATGGGAACAGGAGGGATCAGGTGGGGGAGGCAGTTAAAAAATAAATAAAAGAGCACAAAAACTAGTGAGATCAAATCCATTTTTCTGTACATATGTCATTTTATGGAGGTGTTTCTCTTCTGTTTGTAGAGAGAGGAAAGCCATAATATGAGATGCAGTGATGTTTGCTATGAGACCTTTGCCAAAACCAAGGGAACACTTTTTACATTCATGTATGAAAATTGTAACTTGGGGCCTATTGCTTATTCTTTTTGTTTTCTTAGGATATAACTTGGTTTGGCAGACCCTTTTCAGATACTTAGACTAAAAGCTAAGGCTAAAATTTATATTTTAAAAAAGAAAGCATAAAAAGAAATGTTTTATTTCGTTATTGGCTATTTCTAACTAAAAATAATTCTAATGAAAACTCAGGAGGGAAAAAAATCATAGTTCTAGTGGCAGAGTATGTCTTCACTAATTCTTTTAAGTGGAAGAGTACTCTAGGCCTGCTTGCATAACAAATATTTTGATTTTCAATGCCCTTAACTTACTTGTTGCATGGTTTGGGCTAAAAAGGGCTAGGAGAGAGGAAGAAACAAAGCAGAGCAGATCCATTTACTTCTTTCTTGCCAGGAGAGAGGAAGAAACAAAGCAGAGCAGATCTTCTTGCCCTGTCCTGGAAGGAACTGTGTCTTTTCTGCTCATGTGCATAGATGAGACCTATGCACCTGGCTGTACCTAGATTCAGGAGGGTGTGGACAGCTGTGGCCACGTTTTGTGGCACATCCTTTTTGTGGTCTTAATGATATACTATGAATAGAAATATGTTTGGTGGTGTGATTGCTATCTGTGAAAGTATCTAACAACTATTTAATGTCTTCAGTGTAACGCTGGTATAAGACTGTCTGTGCCATAAACTACTTAAATTTCACCCTAACCAATTAAGCAACTCTGTGTGTAGCATTTTGAACATGTAGACGTGGATGGGAAAACTGACATAGAGAAATTAAATACAAAGGTTTCACCCGCAGAACACGATTTTTGTCCATATCCAAGCAGTTTGACACTAGATCCTTGCTTTTTAACATTATGCAACATCAACTTTGTCAGTAAAATGATAAACTCATGAAATTGTGAAAGAAGCCTTGTCTTAATGATTTTTTTTATAAAATATGGAAAGACATTGTCTTAAGAAGACATATCACTTAACGTCATTTTTAGGATTTTTGTTTGTTTGCTTGTTTTTGGTTTTTAAGGTAGAGTTTCTCAGTGTAGGCTTTGGCTGTCCTGGAAATTGCTCTGTAGACCAGGATAGCCTCAGATTCAGAAATCTGCCTACCTCTGCCTTTTGAGTGCCGGGAGTAAAGGCGTGTACCACCACTGCCTGACTGCTTGACTTTCTTTTGTTTATAACTAAAATGTTCCAAACTTTTGAAGATTTGACTAAGCCCCATATCTTACATAAACAGTTCCATCTCATAAACATAGCTTTATTTTCCCACTATTTATCTTCAGTAGCACTCTGTACTGTTTATTTTGTTCATTCACAGATTCAATTTTATATTCACTTATTGAATTCACAATCTATTGCCTCTCTTTTGAACATCAGGTACCTTCCAGGTACTAAACTAGACACTAACAGTATCCTAATACAAAGTGGATTATGATCTTCAGGCCTCACTCTAAAGGAATCATATTTGGGTGTGTGTGTTTGTGTGATGCATATTTATTATTATAAATAATTATTGTATAATTGTCTTGTTATGTTTCACTGGTCGCTTCTTGGATTGAAATTAGCACTTTATTTATTGTGTTTATAGACACATAATGGGAGTTTGGAAGAGACACCCTCCTTTGAATATATGCTGCTAATCCTTTTTGATGAATCTACACAGTGCTTTAAAATACACTAAGTAATAATAAGACATAAGATATGTTTCTTGAAAATGTAAGGAATGTTGGTTTCAATAGGTTGGTCATTATCTTTTGTACCATATTACTGTTTCTAGACTGTTCAGACTTGAGTTTATATTGAATTTGATCACAGAAGCTGGGCTGCGGGAGCTGAAGGTTTGCCACAAGTGCCCCACCAATTTCTAACTGATTTAGAGAAAATGGCACATTTGCTCACCTTTGACTCAGCTCCAAATTGCTCACACGTTGTACCTAGCAATCAATGCCAACTTGCAGTGTTTGTTGAGAAGACTAATAGGAGGCACAGCACATTTATGAAATACACACAGAGAACTGGTGGTAGGAACAGCTGTTCAATTATCCATTTGAATCCAGAGCCTCCAAATACATCATGTTCAGAGTTGGGAGATTTTAGTAATTAGTCTGTCACATGGAAAACATGGCAAAGAAAGTTAGCTTTGCTATTGTTGCAGCAATCAATTCAAAAGTGAGAAAAACCCAATTAACCAACTAGATTGTGTTAAGAAGTACATAATTCAGCTCTGTTTTCCTCCTTATTGGAAGGGATAGAGTCACAGAGACTATCTGAAGTTCCCCTCTTCTAACACTACGGGGCTGGGAGTTTTTCTTGAAGAAATAAAGTAGCTGATGTTCACATTTAAAATAAATGTCCACTGGCAAAGTGAAGAGAAACTTATATTCATTGATTTATGTCATTTTGGAGAGATAATCTTTTATTCTTATATACCTTATCATAAAGACAAATGAATATTTTGTTCAAATTAATGCAATGATTAATTATTCTAATTTTAGCTGATTTTTTATTACTCATTTCTTTAAAAGTCTCCTTTGTGAGTAAGGTCGTCCATGTAGTTTCTATAGAAGAAAGCATTTACCATAACATTTTTATATGGACATGAGTTTTTGAGTTTTTATTTTCTGTCAAAGAGTAATCCTAGACTTATACATAAAGAGAAAATAAAATATTTTTCTCGACAAAACTCCTTCTTAGAAGCCATCTAGAAAATCTTCTACATCAGACCCATAAACACTTAGCTGCCAGATAATGCCACACTCCTTTTGACAGAAGTGAATAAAGAAAATAACAACAAAGTCCTCGTTTATTTCTAGGTAAGTTATCGTGGGCATCCTTAGGATGTCCCCAGGAATCCCTCTCTTCCCACTCACATGCACAACTCTTGACCCTGACTGGGTGGATCATGGGAACTGATCTATTCAAAGATGGAATAGGTATAATGCCAATTACATGGTTATATTTTAAAAGATCACAACTGTAATTTATATTAAAAACTTTTAGTTTCTTTTTAATTTCTTTTTAAAACTTTTTAATTTCTTTTAATTGTAGGATATAAATTTCTTTTTTATTAGCTATTTTCTTTATTTACATTTCAAATGTAAATAATTCCCTGTTTCCCCTCCAAAAAAAAAAAAAAAAAAACCCTATTCCCTCCCCCTCCTTGCTCACCAACCCACCCTTTCCTGCTTCCTGACTCTGTCGTTTCCCTACACTGTGGCACAGAGCCTTCACAGGACCAAGGACCTCACCTCCCATTGATGACCGACTAGGCCATCCTCTGCTACACATGCAGCTGGAGCCATGGGTTCCACCATGTATATAAATTTCTACATCAAAAGTACCTGCCCCATGTCTAAAAGAATGAATAGGAAAGATTCTGGGGGCTGAGGTAATGGACCAGTGGCTAAAGTTGAAATCTTCAGAATACATGTATAATCTGGATTCAGCTTACAGGTGTCTGCAATATTTGTGCTTCAGTGGGAAGATGGAAGACAGGAGCAGGAATTTTAGAACGTTTGTAAGATATGTGATCTGGCACACACAATGATGGATAATGAGAGATCCTGTCTCAATGACACTGGAAGGCATAGATGGACAGCTGGGATTGCCTTGTGACATCCACATGTGTACTGTGTCAAAGTCTTGAGAAGAAAGACTTAGAACAGCAATTATAGGCTCAGGCCAACTCCAAATACAGTGTGAGAATAGAATAACATTTTTGGACATACACAATGTCAACAAACTCACTCTCCTGCCTTTCACTCAAGCATATTACCCTGGAGCTGTTTCCTCAGCCCTAGGACTACTTTTTGTTCATTCAAAGTATAAGTCTTAGAATTAGGTCTTAACAAAAGCAATGGTAAATTCTCAAGTCCTTTATTTTATAACCAATTTTTTCCTCTCTCCTATCCTCCATGGCATTTCCTCCCTGAGGATCCAGAGGCTGTGCTTATTCTCTAAGGATTGGATAACTACATCGATACCTGGAAGTTTTTGTGACTGAATCCCTGTGTATTGTTCAGTTCCCTTTTCATGTGTTTTCTCCTCCATCCCACATATGTTAGAAGAGCTCTTAAGAAAAGGGCTTTACCATACTTAAACATAGTAAAAGCAATATACAGGAAACCAGTAGCCAACATCAAATTAAATGGAGAGAAACTTGAAGCAATCCCACTAAAATCAGGGACTAGACAAGGCTGCCCACTCTCTCCCTACCTATTCAATATTGTACTTGAAGTTCTAGCCAGAGCAATTAGGCAACAAGAGGAGATCAAAGGGATACGAATTGGAAAGGAAGAAGTCAAATTATCACTATTTGCTGATGATATGATAGTATACTTAAGTGACCCCAAAAATTCCACCAGAGAGCTCCTAAACCTGATAAACAACTTCAGCAAAGTAGCTGGATATAAAATTAACTCAAGCAAATCAGAGGCCTTCCTCTACACAAAGGATAAACAGGC
>JADRCD010161892.1:13977-31029 GCA_019843815.1 Montemys delectorum
GCTCCATCATGTAATAAGGACACATGCTCCACCATGTTCATAGCAGCCTTATTTATAATAGCCAGAAACTGGAAACAACCCAGATGTCCCTCAACAGAGGAATGGATACAGAAAGTGTGGTACATCTACACAATGGAGTACTACTCAGCTATTAAAAACAATGAATTTATGAAATTCTTAGGGAAATGGATGGATCTGGAGAGTATCATCCTGAGTGAGGTAACCCAATCACAAAAGATCACACATGGTATGCATTCTCTGATAAGTGGTTATTAGCCCAGAAGTCTGGAATATAGGAAGAATGACCCACAAACCACAAGAAACTTAAGAAGAAGGAAGACCAAAATGTGGACATTTCATTCCTTCTTAAAAAGGGGAACCAAACACACACAGAAAGAGTGGCAGAGATTAACTATGGAGCAGAGACTGAAGGATGGACAAGCATATAGCTATCTCCTGAGAGGCTCTTACAATACCTGACTAATACAGAGGTAGAGGCTCACAGCCATTCATTGAACTGAGTACACTGTCCCCAATGAAGGAGTTAGAGAAAGGTTCTATGGAGCTGAAGGGTTTGCAGCCCCTTAGGACAAACAACAATTACTAACTAGTACCCTCAGAGTTCCCAGGGACCCAACCACCAATCAAGGACTATACAGGGTGGGACTGAATGTTCTGGCAGCATAGTAGAGGACTGCAAATTTGATCATCAGTAGGAGGAAAGGACCTCGGCCCTGTGAAGGTTCTGTGCCCCAGTGTAGGGGAATGCCAGGGCCAATAAGTGGGAGAGGGTGGGGTGGCAGGCATGGGGAGGGGGGAAGCAAAAGAAGTTTGTTCTTGTTGTTTTTGTTTGTTTGTTTGTTTGTTTTTTGGAGGGGAACCTGGGGAAGGGAAAATTTACATGTAAATAAAGAAATTATCTAAAAAAAAAAAAAAAAAAAGAAAAGGGCTTTACAAAAATATGGCTTTCTGTCTTTTCCCTTTCTCTCACTTGATTTTGCATTCTGCCGCTGGGAGAGACTCACCATTAGATGGGGTCATAGCAGGTCTTGATAATATTTTTTCTCTCTTCTCCTCGCACCTGCCTTCTTGAGATTTTAAAATAGTAGATCTTCCATTTGCTCAGCATCAGCACCTCCGGAGTGTTTTTTTTCCTCCTCCCTCTTTTTCTTGACTTTTACCCTGAAAATTAAGTTGCCTTTTTTTTTCTTTTTTTGCTCATTTAGCCTTTTGAGTGAGATTTTATCCCATTAAGACCAGCTAAGGCATACTAGCGTGTCATTGATTTCTACATGAATCCTGCATAGCCAAGGTGTTAAACAAATATACCCTGCTGAGTTTCCCATTTCAATGCACCCTCCACTCCAAAGGAAGTCCACAAACTCCTGTGAAGGTCATTATCATAGCAGAGACTGGATGGCCACTAGGATGGAAACAGGGGGCATGGATGCATGAGCCTTGGTCCTTAATTTTTTTTTACCTATTTTCTGGGTTCCAGAATATTTAATGTGATCCAAATTTTCAGTCAATTTTAGGAGTCAGTTGATAGTGGAAATTTGTTGTTCCTAAGGCTCTATCTTTTATATGTCTAAAGGCCTGGAGTGGACTAAGGACATGGATATAGGGACATAGTGGAAAGCTACTCAATTCAACCTCTGTCAGTCAGAGGGTGCAAAAGCCTGACTTTGCTCAGTAAGAAGAGGCAGTAGTTGAGAGCTCTTGAGCTCTCTTCAGCAGTTGTAAATGATGAAGGATATAGAGAGGTACTGAAAACTATACAAAAGATCATTTGTGTGGTGCTACATAACAATATCTGAATGTGAGATTATTAAATAGGAAAATTAGGCTCATGCTTAGAGCATCAGTATAAGTACTGTGTTTGTTCTTGTACATTGAAACCCTAAACTCCAAATTTGATGGTATTAGGAGGTAGGTCTTTAAGATATAAGCAGATTAAGATTAGGGCTAGATAGATTCAGGGAATGCATACCACTGGGGAGTTTGACAGGTGTGAAACATTGTTAGTGCATTAGTAGTCTGATGTTTGTTTATCTTGTAATAAGCTAAGATGCTGGTAGATGGGACCATTTGGCTCACCAGTTCACAGGTCTTCGTTGCTTTGAGTAGAAGATCATCAGCCTAACAGCTGAACGGGCATGCTGTCACTGGCTGCTGTGAATGCTTTTAGGATGCTTGAGGACTATACATAAATAACAACTATAGCTGCTTGCTGCCAAAGCACGGTTCTGACTTCTGAAGTGTTACCTAGCCACAACGGATTCCATGGTTTGTGCTAGCCTTTTTAAAACAATAAATCTTGATGAAATCTAGATAGCCCTCTAACTGTATCCTCTCAAGCCAGAGGAAAAGTGTTTCCACTGGGGGCTCAACTGAAGATTGTTGACAACAGTATAAAAAAAGCATTGCCATTAGGACTGTCAGAAAGGTTTCTCTCAAGTGATCTTTCTTGACTGCATTTGACCTGTGTTTGGCACAGAGAACTTATCTGGTAAGAGAACAAGTTGTACTAGCAAGAACTATGGCACCTTCAGCACTGGAGATAGTTGTGATGGTGAACAGCACTGAACAGCAATAAAAGTGGGAGTGTTCCACCCAGTAGGGCTAACAGTGACAGGGGTAATGTGAGTTGGGTGTAGGTGAAGAATCCAGAGCAGAACAATGAGGAGTGGCTAAAGTAAAAAGAACAAGAAAGAGGAGAAAGGGCTAAAGCTGAAGAATGTTAGATGGGTATAAAGTGAAAAAACTACAGACATTGGTCATTGGCAGAGTTCTAGAGAGTGGTTAAGCCTCAAGAGTTAAGGGTTGTGACTAGAGAAATGGGTCAGTAGTTAGGAGCACATAGTATTCTTGCAGAGTTCCTGAGTTTAGATCCTAGCATCTACATCAGATGGTTCACAACCACCTATAACATTAGTTCCTAGATCTAATGATTTCTCTTTGACTCCTCTGGCACCTGCATTCACCTACCCACACTTACATGCATACACACAATTAGTAATTAATAAAAGTAAACCTTTTTTAAAACAGAAAGAAACCAAGGATTTAAGACACATTAGGCCTATCTAGTGTTAAACTAGCTTCTATCAGGGCTTGAGGTGTTGATTTCCTAGACCTCCTCGCTGTAATACTGGTCCCAGTACATAAGCCAGACGTGTGGATTATAACATCATAAGGTGCCACCTTCTGCTACTTACTGCTGTTTTCAGTCACTACTGGCTGATGCTCAAAGCTGAGGACAACAAGATCTTCTAAGGAACAGCAAGGAAAGAATATCTATTCTGACATATACACCCTATCTAAGCTAAGGGAAAGGATGCCGCCAGCATGGCTGGTAACAAGTATGGTGTCTTCATGCTGGGTTTCATCACATTATGAAAAGAGATTGAGGCATAAGGGCTTCAGATCCATCTAGTGAGCAATATTTTACAACAGCAGCCTGAACTGACTCCAAAACAGGTGGTGCCTTAGAAATTGTTCAAAGCCTGCTGACATTTACCCACAGTTCTGCAATGAAACAATCAAAGGGGAAAAAAAATCTATTTTAATTGAATATTTAATTTAAGTTTTGGACTCTGTAATTTGTATTTGTTTTATTTTGTACAATATGTGCAATGATGGATAGTAGAGCTAGTAGATACTATAAACTTTAAAGGAGACTAATCAGGGCACTTTATCTACATTTTTTATACAATAATCTTATAGAGAAGATAGTGAGCTAAATAATAAAAAATATTGATATTGTAATTATTATCATCCTGTGAATAAATAATCAACATTAGATCTGGAGGCTAAAAAGGGACTTTCTCAGATTCACATGCTAGTATAAATTTTTTCTGCTAGCATGCATAGGTAAGACTTGAAACACAAAATATCATGAAAAGATGCTATTTATGACACTATGAAGTCATACAGATTTTAGATCAAATTCCTATTCCAAATGTCAGTAGCTTTCAGATGGGACAAAAGTCTGTATTCCATAGAGTTATGATTAAATTGAATATTGTAGTGTGGGAAGAGAATCGAGTCCATTGCTGTCATGAAATGCATGTTTAATACATGTTTAATTGTTGTCTCCTGGTTCCTGGGTTCAATGCTCTATGTAATAGCAATCAGAGAAAAAGAGGCCACAACTTAGAAAGAGAATGAGATAGAGAGGGTACATGGGAAGGGTTGGGAAGAGGAAGGGGAAGGGAGAAAATGATATAATAATATTATAATCTCAAAAAAGTATAATAAAGAACTATTCAAAGTGTTTCAAGATGGTGGGGAATTAAACCACTGGTTTGTGGTCAGAAGTGGAAGTGCTTTCAGAACACTGGAGAGATTTCTGATGGTAATGATGGTAAATTCCAGAATTCTTTCTTGCCCCTTTAATTTATGGAAAGGATGAAATAACTAGGTTTATTTACTCTGTTTACAATGATATAAATTAGGAGTCCTTACCTCTTCTGATTCTGAAAGTAGTGGGCAGGGTGGAAATGGGGTAGCATGATTGGTTTAAAGTTCACGCTTTATTTTCCAGCTGTGTTGTCTTAGACACTGTATTGAAATAGCCTATGATCCCCTAAGTTTCTCTGCCTATAGAATGGGAATAAGACTAGTCTGTATTTACTGAGTAGTTGAAAGGATTAAATGAGTAAGTTGTGTAAATTGTCTTTGAAATTATTTTATATAGAAGACCATTTCAAACATTAGGATATTATTGATGAACAACATAGACTATCTCCAACTTCGGAGTTCTTAAATTCTAATGAGAGCAGATAGATGCCAGCTCTGAAAATATGAGGTCAGTGATGAAGACTTACTTTGATGTTGTTGATCAGATTTGACAATATCATGTCCATTGATTTCTCAAATAACAGCCCTGATGAGCAAAGTTTTGAGTTTCCTCTCAGGAATGATTTCCCAAAAGACTATGATAGTTAATAGTAAGCTGCCTGTTTATCAGAATCAAAGTATAGATGTCATGTTCTAAAAGAATATATGCTACAAGGCCTTATATTTAATTTTTAAAGTAGTGCAAGCTACTTGTTTAAAAATTAGAAGCACATGTCCTTTTATTACAAATTGTTTTATCATGCTCATGATACCTGAGTCTCTATAATCAGTAAAGCCACTCATCCTTGATAAAAGAATGCATCCAGTATTTCAATAAACCAGCTCTAAATATCTGCTTGATTTCCTCATGATAGCTCTGTAACAACAACCGCCTACTTTTAACCACATACCTTTCCAGACAGGGAAGTCCCGTTGAGTCATAGCTGGAAATGTTGGCAGCAGCTGAAATGAGATTAAATCATAGCCTTGGTATTCTGCCTAGTAACACTTACACACAGAGATAAGGCTTAACATACACCACATTTTGAGCTCATTCTACCTGTGAACCTTTGGTGAGCTCATACTGTGTCGAGAATGCAAATCCCAACTTTGAAGAAGTGGAACATCACTAGATGATTGACAGGCCTAGTCCAAACAGTCATCACTTTCTTTGTCAGTGGCAGTGTCACTTGCTATCTGCAGGAGAAAATATACATAGCATCATATCACAGAGCCATAGCTACATGTAATGAGAACCTGTAATTACCTTGTCTCATATGCACAATAGACATGTCCACATGGAGGTAAGCTGTAGTCCTTCCACAAATATGCTCAAAGTCCTAACCCCTTTAAAAATCATTATTTAAACCAGATTTGGCATTTAATAAAAACTCCTTCATAGTTGTCATTTATGCTTATTCCTATAAAAGTCATTTATCATGCATGTTCATTCTTCATCTTGCATCCTGGTCACTGCGTTATAGATATATGTTCCACCGTTTAACATAAATCAGATACCCATCCCCAACAATTCTGAACACAATACCTGAGCTCAGATAAAAAAAAAATTGTTTGCCACATTGACAGTTAAGACTGGTATTTGGACAGTAGGCACTGGAAAGTTGTGTGTTCTTAAGGGTTAAATATGTTTTTAAAATATCTCTCCAGGTCACCTTGGAACTCCATGAACACACTATCACAGGCCTACAAACCATCACATTTCCATTTGAGCAATATGACTTGACATTTCTATTTTCAGAACTTTAAGAAACTCAGTCCAATTTTAGAGATGATTGAACATACATTTTGTGGAAGAATGATGAGCAGATTTTGTTTTGATCATGCCAATGTCACTTCCTGGCCTGAACACTGGTGAACATATAGGACAATGCATCTCTGATCTTCAGCAAGAGCAAAGCTGTGCTTGGAGATGTCCACGTGAAATTGTCTGTCAGTGTCACCTGGAGTCACTGGCTTGCATTACTTAAGCACAAGTTTAATCATTCGGCTAATTAAAAATATTGGGACTTAGAGGAACTGTGTTTCTCTTAAAATTTAATGTGGAGTGCAACTGAAGGAACATAATTGAGTTTATGAGTAAAATATCACAACAGAAACTCCTGGAAAGTTGTTTCACATATAAATATTCATTTTTCAATTAAAGTTTTTAGGAATTGATGCATAAGGAATTCTGGCGCACACGTCTGAGTGATAAGTGTGCTTTAGATATTGTTTTAAGAGTGCCCATTAATATGCACAAGACACAATGAGATCACATCAACATATTGAATGAGGAAACTGGTGCAGGAAAGTACAAGTTACACACTCAGAAGCTGGCAGACGCAAAGTTTACACTCCAATTCTATACTCCAGATATTTTTGTCTCATTATGATGTTATATTACAGAAGAAAAAATGATTGGTGCATGGCACTAAAATCCTGAATAAGTTACTTGGATAACTTATTAAGGATAAGTTATCTGAAATGGATCTACCTATAAAAGAGATCAGAATTATGGAAATTTTCCTGTTGGACTCAGAATGAGGAATAAAGTGCTATTGTGTGTGCTGGAGCACATGTAAAGCAGAATGACCCTTGCCTGAAAGGGTACCTGTTGTGTGTGGTCCAGCGCTCAGTCTGAATCCAACTTACCATGTCATTTGGCATGGCCTGTAACATAGGATCCCATGGTGCCGGTACACTGACCCATATAAATTGATTCATCAATAGTTTTCTTGGGCTTAATCGATAGTATTCATCATAGATAGAATTTTACCATAAAGAGTTCATGTTGCATGAAAGAGAATAGCTGGTAGAATAATGAAAGTTCCCATGTCAGTACTACATCCAACATGTTCTCCATAAGACATGCAATTAAGTGAAACTAGATTTGAGGAAATCAGGCTTAGCTGCTGAGTTTAAAAGGAATTCTCTTTTAATTTAACTAATAATAACCAGTGACACATATGCTATTATCTCTCTTGAAAAATATACAGATACAACTGAATGACCACAGGAAATCTCTAGTATATTCAAGTACAAAAAATGCAAGGTAGTGTGTTAGTTTTCTATTGCTGCATAAGAAAGGATCACAAATTAACAGAGTGTAACATATTCACTTCCTGTCTAACAATTTTGTCTAGCTAAAATTTGAACATGGTTCAAGTGGCTTCCACAGTGTCTTTGGGGGAATTCTCTTCTGGGATTGGGTGTGGTCTTCTAACCTACCCATGTTTCTGTTGACATTCTGTTCCTGTGGTATGAAGTTTGCATCTTTAAACCAACCAGAGGCCATTGTGAGTTGGAGGATCTCACTCAGCATCTTTGGTCTCATGCTTCTCGGTAGCACATGCTTACTTGTTCTTTTGAGTCCAGTACAATTTTTATCATTTTATATAACTGTGACCTCTTTTATAGGCCACATGATAGGATACGTTCTCTTTTAATTAGATTTAAGTCAACTTATTTGAAATTTTAATTATGTCTGTAATACATCTTCTTCCATACAACATAACATCACCATAGGCATGCTAGTCCATGAAGCTAGCCCATGAAACTTACAAATTCTGTACACACACACACACACACACACACACACACACACACACACACACACGCACCTACTATTTTGAGGAGGGGACAAGGTATTGATGTAATCTGAATGAATTAGTCTTGAGGTGACTATGCAGCTAAAGATGAACTTGAACTTCTGATCATCCTGATTCTACTTTCCAGTTGCTAGAATTCCTATAGAGTGCCACCAAAATTGGCTTTACAAATCTTATTTACAACTCTGTAACATGGATGGAATTTTACATCCATGAAAAGCATGAAAGTTTGAAAGCCATGTTAGAATTCAACCTACAAAAGGGGACCTGGGGAATGAGAGCAAATAACTTGCTTTTGGAAGAAACTAATATTTGGGAGCTACTGTTGGATCCGTGGTAAAGACCTTCTTGTGTTTGTTTCTCGCTGTCTGGGAATTACCACAAAACTCCATTAAACTCTAGAAAAAAAAAATCCAAAAATAAAACACAATGTGTGAAGCTCCTGAGCATCAACCCCTAGAAACTTCCTGTTTTGAAAAACTCTTGGTTTTGGATCTAGTCTCTCTGTATTTGTGTTCCAGGTTGCATGCAGCCTAGCAGAATTTTGTCAGTATTTCTGAGTCTGTTTAATCATTTCATCTTTCATATGGAAAAATTTCTCATAAAGCAGTGGGAAATTTGAATGATTTAATGTTTATAAAATATTTCGAAGGCTACAGACACATAGAAACTAACACAGAAAGATTCATCCTTTATCTCATTAACAATCATGTTTTAGCATCTGGGTCATTAGAACTCTGTGACGTAGGTCTTATTATTATCTCCATTTCACCAAGACACAGAGCACTTAAATACATTGTTTGAAACTAAAGTGCTGGCAGACATGCCCTGGCGATTGCATATAGCCCGTCTGGTTTCTAATGAAATTCTGCTAGCAGAAAAAGACACTAGGGACCTATAGAGGCAAACTCATTGTGTAAGAAGGAAATAATCTGATTGATTGTCATAAATCAATGCTTGGGATAAGGTGCTGGGTATAAGCACTGGTCTTTAGCTAAAAATGTGGATGAAGTTGAATGTCATTCCCAATTAGTTACATTGAAATAAATCCTATTCCTAGAAATAAAGTCAAGTGTAGGATAGTAGAATTGTTTAATCTTATTTACAGCTGATTCTATAGCTATAGGAGAACACCTATGCCTGGTACTTTCCATGGAGCGAGCATTTGTACTGTGCTATCCATATGTTGATATCTTAATAGCCACTGGTATGAGGACATGAGGCCTTTGAAAAAGAATTTAATCATGAAAATGTAATCCTCATGAATAGATTTAGTGTCTGCTATGAATATGTCCTCACCAAAATTTGGAGATTGCTAATGTGCAAATATTATGAGGTAAAGCTTTTGAGAGGCATCAGGCAGTGAAGGATTCTCCTTCATGAAGGGGGACTAGGAACCCTACTAATAGGAGGCCATTGTAGGAAGTTGGTTCTTCCCTGCCAACTTTCTTACACCACAGAAGGGTGGAACATTCGTTTTCTAGTGGATGAAGCATTGAACTGCCATCTTGGACAGAAATCATCAGACAACTAACCTATTAGTGGCCTTGGGCTTTTCAGTCTCTAGAATAGTGAAAACAAATACTTGTTCTAATGTCTCTTTTAAGAAATTTTATTATAGAAGGAAAGCCCTTCTATAATAGTGAACACTGTCTTTACAAAATGCATCCTAGAGTCCTCTCTTGCCTTCTTCGTGTCATAGGAAGAAATGATCAGAATTTATTAGTCTTCAACCGAGTGAGGGTCTTCAATAGAGCCAAATTATTCCAGCAGTTTACAGTTTAAAGAACCGTGGGATGCAAGTTTCTGCTCTTTATTAGTCCTCTAGCCTGTGGTATTTGGCTCTAGAATCCCAACCAGGTATTACTCAGTGAAAAGCAACTAAGTTTGTAAGTACAACTGAAGCCATTGGCTATGAGGGCTCAAGCATAGAGTTACTATGGCTGGTCATAACAATGAGCCCTTAAGAAGCCTTCAGAGGCCATGCAGAGGTAGACTTAGATTGAGAGTTGTAACCTGAATTGCTCTAGCATTCTGAGTTGTTCTGGTTTTAGAATGAGGCATTCTAAAAACCTGTTTCTAACACCAGGTTGAAGAGATCCCAGGAAAGCAAGAGATGGTAGTAGAAAGTAGGACCTTCTAGTGGAACTCATCCCCCAGTAAATCCATTTTAGCATGGAATATTTCTATGGAATAATCCAGCTATATCTGAAAATGTTCAAGGGTTGGAGAAAAGTCTATGAGAAATGCTGGCCTCTTAATCATTTTGTAGTATAGAGATGACATAGCTAACCTGGAGATTAGATCAACAGACAGACTCACAGATAGAATCTTTGAAAATTGAGTATTTGCATGAAAGTAACTGATATTTGAGTGTTTAGTGGTATGATAGCAGATATAATACTTATTCTAAAAGAAATGGGATGAAATTTCTATTCACTGAGTTAGAGTCATGGAATAATTGCCTCCAATTTAAAACTTTCTGTTTTGTGGAGTTTTTTAACTTTAAAAATGTAACACTGCTAATCAAATAAAAACATCTTACAGGAACTGAATATGTTTATCTTATTCATAATTGGATGCCCAGGTGCTTCTTAGTCACTAAAATAGTATTTCAAATAAGCTTTTGAAAAAAATACAAACCTTTATTGGGGTTGGCAGGTTGGGACTCACATTTTCTTCTTTTGCTGGTTGCTGCCAAGCCTATTATTATGTGGAAGACCAAAAACCTATTGCAGAGTGACGAAAGACAGGCAGGTGCTCCAGAGAAGTTTATCTTTAGGCTTTCCATGATAACATTCTGGTTCCTATTTTTCACATCCAATCCCGCATGATTCTTTTGGGAAATAGTTAGCTCAGTAGCAATTAGCAGAATCGATCCCCTTTGTTGGTCTATTTAATCAAAAGTATTAATAGAATGCAGGGACAAAGAATTGCATTCAATGGATGGGTTCTGACTTATGGGAAGATTAAGCCTGAATATTTTACTCACAATTTCCTGAGATGGCCTTGCCTAAGAGCACAATATTCCTGCTGCCTCTATACATCATGGGCACTAGTTTGTCTCCTCACTGAGGTAAGACAAACTGCATTTCAATCTATCATGCTGTGGGCTATTTAGAAGCTAGCCCTTCACAGGCAGATTGATTACAAATTTAGGGGAAAGTGTTAGAAAATTTGGAAAAGAGGTCCTACTTGAGATATGTCTATTATTAAAATAACTACTACTGAAAGTAACTTAACTTCCCTTTTCTAATGGAGAAGAGCCCAGACTTATTTTACATACCGAAAAAGGACTGTGTGTCACAGAGTTTCAGAGACTATACAATAGTCTCAAAAGCCCAAATCATAAGTGGCAAACTGGGTTTTAAACTAAGAATTATATAACTTAGAAGCCTGATATTTTCCTCCTCTTTTAATCCAATGAGTCATTATTCTCTTCCTTTGGGTTTGCTTTTGTGGTAATAGAATTTTCTATCATGATTTATTGTGAAGGCTCTTGTGAGGATTTTTTCTTCCGGATGGGAAGGCAGCACATTTGGTATGATTCTCTCAGCATTCTTTCTGTGTAGCAAACAGAATTTGAGGAGGCACAATTGGAAGAAGAGGAGTTAAATGGAAGGATGAACTGAAGAACTGTATAGGTTTGAAGTGCATTGACAGATGAAAATGAGCTGTGTGGTGGGTGCAAGAAACAGCAACTCCTGGTTTCAGAGTAATGACCAAATACCAAGATAAAATAAGGGTGTTTTAGTGATGTGAATCTTAACAGGGGACCTCAAGCCCCTTCTTTGGGCTGAGTAGAATTGGAGCAGGAGAGGAGACTGTTTTATTTTGCAGAATTGCTTCAAAGAAGTTCCAGAAGTAGGACAATTTGAACAACAGAAGTTTATTGCTAATACTGTGCACCATGGAAGTATGAAATCAAGGTGTGGGCAGGATGAGGACCATGAGGCAAGGAGTTGTTGTAGATCTCATCTGAGATGCCCGTTTGTTCATGGACTCTTTCACACTGTCTTTCAGCCTCTCATGTCTCTGTGTTCAAATTAACCTCACATATAAGGGCACCACTCATCTTGGATTAGGGTGTTCTCAATCACCTCATTTTAACTTTACTAAGAAAAAGAGATTACATCAAAATGATATTAAATTTTGATGCATTGTGGACTAGGATTTCATCAAATGAGCATGTGAGAAAAAAATACAACTTTAGACTAAAGATGACTCATCTCAAAGTTAGGAACACTGCCTAGCCCTATCAGCGACATTTCCTTAATTTTCTGTACTGCAACTTCTTCTTTATTAACTTGGTACAATCATGATGCCAGATAGGGTAATGGGCTCTATTTTTCCACTAGAAAAAGAAATAAAAGACAGGAAATAAACTTAGAGTGAAGTAAAATTGAATAATTGGTGTCAAGTGTTAAAAACTTCTCTGGTTGAGAAGTGAATCCCGAAGCATGGGGTCATTATCTCTAGAGGTATTGGGGCTTGTCTTAGTAGAGGATGCTTTACATTGTCTAAAGGTTTCTCTGTGCCCCCCCCACCCCACTTTTAGCAAGGATTGGAAATCTGTCTGTCCGAAAACACAGAGATAAATGTATTAGGACACTTCATCTTAATGTACAAACATTGAAACAGATGTTATAAGGTCTCTTGTCTTGGTACACAGGTATTGAAAGCATTGATAGGTGATCCTAGAGCCCAACCTTTACTGTCCATTGTGATATAACAGGGCCAGACATGTCCATCACAGGTAGGAACTGCCCTAAGTTACAGAAAAATGAAAAATCTGCTGGAAACATATAGCCATGAGTGTCATCTCAAATTGGGGGTAATTATGTCCCCTCCCATTCCTAGGTACCCCTGGCCTCAGCAGCAACTACCTTATGGGTTGTCATAGAGATTGCATGAGGTGTATGTATCTAGAAAACATTGTGTCTGGCATATAGAACCTATAAACTCACATGCTAAACTTAAGTATTGACTAACTGAGGAATTATGAACAGATGAAACAGAAGCTAATGGAACAGAAAATGTGATGAAAAATATTTTGTATCTTTCAATTGTGTATATTTAACCAGACATACTTTTCCTGACTTTTGGAAGACTCGCATCTGGAAAATGTGCCATTATATTTCATTGGCTCATGAAGGGTGTTTAGGATATAGTCTTCAAGGGAGAAAAAAGTCAGTACGATGAACTCACACAAAAGCCAGTCTTATCTGTATCCTATTCTGCTAACCAGCAGACTCTGAAGATCTCAGAGTAAACCCACTGGACTATGGGGTGCTGTGAATGTGGCCATGGCCTGTCCACCCTTGGTTTCATTTTGAGGAAATGAGTAAGTGAGTCAGAAAGGACTATTGCTCTAATAGGCATGAGGCAAGATTACCTTCTTTTTAAAATTATGGACAATTTCCTGCCTTACAATAATTTTCTGAAAGAATTTTGCCTGCAATTTCTTTTCTTTCAGCTGGTTGTCTGTGGCATAGTACATGAAATCTCTCCAAGAGCGAGCACCCCTCCTGTGAGATGATTAACCCAACATGTGATAAAAAGAAATGAAATAGGTTAGAATGACAGAAACCCTGCCCAATTCTGGATACAAAGCAGGCTTTCTATTCCACCGAGGAGTGGGTACAGAGGACCTTCTGCATCCACTGTCCAAACTATGACTCACTCCACTCTACTCCTAGAAGTCTCAGCTTAGATATTGTTATGACAAAGTATAATTTTCCCAAGCTGTGAAATTTGTTCTGAGTCAGCTGACATAAAAACTTACCACACACTTCCCTCACTTTGGTCATGACTAACATGCACACAGACTGAACTGGGGGTTATTATATTGTTATACCAGGCAAGCAATTTGGGCAGTTATTATCATAAAGGGCATATTTGGCATGATGCATTTACCAAAACAAACATGCAGATGAAGATGGCTGTTATATTGTCTTGTTGCAATGCTTGTAAAGCATTACATTTTTAACTGCTTGGAAGAAGCACATACTAGGCCAATCCCCAAGGTTCCTCACATTGGCCATACATTCTAAAGGCTTTTCAGAGTTACTCTCAAACCCTTAGAAATTAAATCATTTGAACTGAGACTATAATAAAGTTCCTGATAAAACACAAGGACAGGGTGAGAAAGTTTTATTGTTCCAACACTACTGAGTTTGAGAAATAGGTTTGTGTTTTCTTCCAGGCTCAGGCATCCGCTATGATGGAATAATATTTTTAAGAATAAAATTTTTAGTAAGAGATTTGATATTTTAAATTTTATATTAAAATTTGTTTGCATTTTTCAAATCCTGATATGATGCCTCGTACATAGAAGGCACTGAATAATTCTTTATGGAATTAATAGATGAATAAAAAAAGAGAAAACTTATTACTTTGAAAAGATGATAAAGGATATGTGCTTCTTCATCTTGGAGAAAGTTGAGGTTCTGGAAGAATAATCTATCTCTTGCTAGGACAAGTACTGTCTTGAGGTCTTTAAGGTTGGGATATATTGCTGCTCTCCTTGGCCATGGTCTGAAAGAAATGATCTTCATATTTCAAGAAATTAGGCATTATACACAGCAGCTTTGTAAAGATGGAGGTGATAGAAGACTTTGTATTGTTTGCTTTTATTTTGTACTGTTTATTTTATTAGATTTTTTTCTTTAAAATGAAAACATGTCATCCTAGAAGGCAGAGAGACTCTCCTACAACTCAGGAAGCTGTTCGGACTTACAAGGCTCAGCATTAAACTTTGCAGAAGATTCATGAGTTGTATAGCAATAGAGAATTGCTAGGGAAGAGCTAATTGTCTCCTGTGAAGCTGCCTTTAAGTTGTGCAGAACTTTGAGAATGCAGCTCTCTTGAGTCACTAGCTCAGTGGCAAAGACTTTTCAGTGATGCATGGGCTCCCACATTCCTGTAAGTAATTCCGAATAAAGCATTGGTTAACCTTGTTAAACTCAGGTGGGATTGTTTATCTGGTTTTCTGATTGTGTATTATCATAGATATTTGTATTTATGTTTTCCCATAGACAGTCACTCAAAGGAGAGAATAGTACACTTGGATAGGATGGGAAAGAGGAAAGATAGGAATCCCAAGAGAAGATAGAGAAGCAAGCAAGAGCAGTGGCCAATGGAAGACTGTTGCCAATCAAATGTTTGGTTTGGGTGGAAATGAGTTAGATGCTAGGGAACAATGAAAGTTTATGCTGAGACCTCTCTTGGCATCTCAGGTGTTTGTTCTAACTCTTTTCAGTTACCCCAAATTTCAATCCAAAACTTGATCCACCCATCCTTAGTGAGTCACTGTGAGCAGAGGAAGGAACTGAGTGTTATCACTAAGAGGATGATGATGAAAATAAGCAGAAGGTTTAGGGAAGAAGTAGGAATGTACAGAGAATCATCAAGATGGAGAACATGTGAATGCTGGAAATATATTTCATGTCTTTGAAGCACAAGACAAGTTGGCCTGTATGAGATGATGCCGGGTGGAGCTTTGCTCCTCACCACAAAGATTTGCACTGAATATACACTTGATCTCTATTATGAAATTACATCCTCGTGGTATGGTGGAGCATCTTTTGGGTATATGCCCAGGAGTGGTATAGCTGGGTCTTCAGGTAGAAATATTTTTAGTTTTCTGAGAAATATCCAGATTAATTTCCAGAGTGGTTGTACAAGATTTCAATCTGACCACTAATGGAAGAGTGTTCCCCTTTCTCTACATCCTTGCCAGAATATGCTGTTGCTTGAGTTTTTGATCTTAACAATTCTGATTAGTGTAAAGTGAAATCTCTGGGTTGTTGTTTTGATTTGCTTTTCCTTGATGACTAAGGATGCTGAATATTTATTTAAGTGCTTCTTGACTATTCGAAATTCCTCTGTTGAGAATTTTCTGTTTAGCTCTGTATCCCATTTTTATATTTGGTTATTTTTTTGCATCTAACTTCTTGAGTTCTTTATATATTTTGAATATTAGCACTGCTGTAGGATGTAGGGTTAGTAAAGATCTTTCCCCAATCGGTAGGCTGCTGTTTTGTCCTACAAAAGTGTCCTTTGCCTTACAGAAGCTACCATACTACAAGAACACATACTTCACTATGTCCATGGCAGCTTTCTTCATGATAAACAGAAGCTGAAAGCAATCAAGATGTCCCTCAAGCAAAGAATAGACACAGAAAATATGGTTCATTTACACAATGGAATACTAATCAGCTATTAAAAAGGACATCATGAATTTTGCAGGCAATTGAATAGAGCTAGAAAATATCCTGAGGAAGGTAAACCAGGACCAAAAGGACATGGATGGTTTGTATTCACTGGTAAATAGATACTACCAAAAAGTATAGAAAATCCATGATACACCTAAAAGACCCAAAAAAGTTAAACAAGAAGAAAGGTCCAAGTGAGAATGACTAAATCCCACTTAGAAGGTGGAACAAAATAGTCACTGGAGGCAGAGGGAGGGAGAGGCCTAGATAGGGGAAGAATTCTGTGAGGAGGGACTGGAAGGAGGTAGCATTTGAGATGTAAATAATAAAATAATTAATTAATAAAAGAGATAAATTGTGATATTTCTTTCTCTGGAAGAGCTAATGAAATGTGTTAAATCGATACAGATGATCATGGTCAAGGATTCCAGCTATCCAACAGCCAAGTCTACTTTCATTTGTTTAGAAGCTGATGGATGTATTTTGTTATAGATGCCTGATCCTAGGCGTTTCAACTATCCTTATTTCTGGCTAAGGCACACATTCTAATTTCATTAAACACAGTTATTGAGTAACACTCAAATGCTTCCACTGAGGTTTTATGATTTTATAGTTTATTGTACAGTATTCAATTAATACAAGTCTACTTCTAAATCCTACATCTAGTTCCCAGAAAGAGGGACAGATATAAGAGCATTCTGTGTGGACCTCTTTTCATAGGAGTTTAGGAGAAATTAGCAGAGTTGTATTTGTACATATGTTTTGTGTGCCTGTGTATATGTATATCTACATGTCTGTATATGACTCTTATTTCTCTCTCTCTGTCTCTCTCTCTCTCTCATTTGTGTGTGTGTGTGTGTGTGTGTGTGTGTGTGTGTGTGTGTGTGTGT
>JADRCD010161892.1:31039-56915 GCA_019843815.1 Montemys delectorum
TGTGTGTGTGTGTGTGTGTGTGTGTGTGTGTGTGTGTGTGTGTGTGTACCAAATTTTCCAAGTTTTACTCTGGAAAGTAAAATGTGTTTGGAAATATAGAACTAGATTTTGTTTTTCAGTTTCCTAGTGAGTCTAGCATAAAGTATATGCCCAACCAGTGTTTGCTGGCATCAATAACAAAAGGGAAGTTTTCAGAATATGCTACTGTTTCTTTTGTTACAGGGAACTCCTCCAGAATCTTCCTTAGCATGATAACTTGTGCTGCTGGAAAGTGAGACTGGAATTTTTGATAACTGTAAATTATGTAGGAAGTACTCAACTCCCTGACTCTTCTGTGGAGGGCCCTGCTTGGAAAAAAATATTGGCTTTCCCAGCCCTACAGACAGCAGCCTACAACTCACTTTTATGTTACTTTCTATCCCTTGATTTTGAACTAATCTTCATTCAAATCCAATTTTTTTTAATAGAAAGAACTATCAAAACCCAAAGTTTTAATATTCCCAAAAAAGTTTTATTGTATCAATGAAGATATTAAAGTAGGTGATTTAAAAAGGATGATTGTAAGTGGTCTACATCTAACTGAGGGTATTTCATTTTGTACCATAGAACTCAAAGACCTGTTCTCCGCTCTAAGTACACAGGACTGTGGTATGCTGAGTAGACAAGACTTAGGAATGAAATTCTTTCCTTGGACTGCAGCCACCTTCTTGCTTACTACAAAATTGTTTCTCCAAAAAAGGTGATAGGAAGGGCTGTGAAGCTATGTTTCAAACATGTGAAGTTGTACTTTTAGGGCTATGTTCCCTATATGCTTTAAAGTTAATCATAAGCCTTGGATGGCCAAATTTCATATGCAGATTCCACAGTAATAACAAACTGAGCTTCTAGTACAGCATTTACCATGGATGTTTATAATTGCAGATTTCATACTACATTATCCACTCTGTACATGAAGGGAATAGCCACATACCAAACACTGGACTCTGTGAATGAATATCAGATGCTAATAGCAGTTCCTGTCCAAATTATGTTTTATTCAATTGTTGAATACCAAACTGTTATTAAGCAGCTGTTAAACATGGATATGGGAAATAAAGGAAAGATGAGTGAAAACATATAACTAATAAACTAAGGGAAAACATTAAAACACTCTCCAGTTAAATCTTATAATTTTTAGTCCATTAAACTTAATTATATGACAATTGTAATTTTTCTTTTTTCTTTTTTCTGAGAAGGGCTAGTGAACTGAATGGTGGAGAACTGTCAATAGCAGATCTGTTGTAAACATATAGCTACTTGCTAGGCTTTTTTTTCTCCAATTACTGGCATTTTCTTTTTCTTTTTTTTTTTTTTATTAGATATTTTCTTTATTTACATGTAAATTTTCCCTTTCCCAGGTTCCCCTCCAAAAAACAAACCAACAAAAACAACAAGAACAAACCCCTTTTGCCTCTCCCCTCCCCATGCCTGCCACCCTACCCTCTCCCACTTATTGGCCCTGGCATTCCCCTACACTGGGGCACAAAACCTTCACAAGGCTGAGGTCCTTTCCTCCTATTGATGATCGAATTTTGAATCCTCTACTATACACATGCTGCCAGAACATTCAGTCCCACCCTGTATAGTCCTTGATTGGTGGTTGGGTCCCTGGGAGCTCTGAGGGTACTAGTTAGTAATTGTTGTTCGTCCTAAGGGCCTGCAAACCCTTCAGCTCCATAGAACCTTTCTCTAACTCCTTCATTGGGGACAGTGTACTCAGTTCAGTGAATGGTTGTGAGCCTCTACATCTGTATTAGTCAGGTATTGTCAGAGCCTCTCAGGAGATAGCTATATGCTTGTCCTTCCTTCAGTCTCTGCTCCATAGTTAATCTCTGCAACTCCTTCTGTGGGTATTTGATTCCCCTTTTTAAGAAGGAATGAAATGTCCACCTTTTGGTCTTCCTTCTTCTTAAGTTTCTTGTGGTTTGTGAATCGTTCTTCCTGTATTCCAAACTTCTGGGCTAATAACCACTTATCAGAGAATGCATACCATGTGTGATCTTTTGTGATTGGGTTATCTCACTCAGGATGATACTCTCCAGGTCCATCCATTTCCCTAAGAATTTCATAAATTCATTGTTTTTAATAGCTGAGTAGTACTCCATTGTGTAGAAGTACCACAGTTTCTGTATCCATTCCTCTGTTGAGGGACATCTGGGTTGTTTCCAGTTTCTGGCTATTATAAATAAGGCTGCTATGAACATGGTGGAGCATGTGTTCTTATTACATGATGGAGCATCTTGTGGGTATATGCCCAGGAGTGGTATGGCTATGTTCTCTGGTAGAACTATGTCCAATTTCCGGAGGAACCGCCACACTGATTTCCAGAGTGGTTGTACCAGTTTGCAATCCCACTAGCAATGAAGGAGTGTTCCTATTTCTCTGCAACCTCTCCAGCATCTGCTGTCACCTGAGTCTTTTATCCTAGCCAATCTGAGTGGTGTGAGGTGGAATCTCAGAGTTGTTTTGATTTGCATTTCCCTGATGACTAAGGATGTTGAACATTTCTTTAGGTGCTTCTCAGCCATTTGGTGTTCATCAGTAGAGAATTCTTTGTTTAGTTTTATGCCCCATTTTTTAATAGGGTTATTTGGTTCTCTGGAGACTGACTTCTTGAGTTCTTTGTATACATTGGATATTAGCCCTCTATCAGATATAGGGTTGGTAAAGATCTTTTCCCAATTTGTTGGTTGCCATTTTGTCCTATTGACAGTGTCTTTTGCCTTACAGAAGTTTTGCAACTTTATGAGGTCCCATTTGTCAATTCTTGATCTTATAGCAAAAGCTATTGGGGTTCCCTTCAGGAAATTTTCCCCTGTGCCTATTTGCTCGAGGTTCTTCCCCACTTTACTTTCTATTAGTTTCAATGTATCTGGTTTGATGTGGAGGTTCCTGATCCACTTGGACTTGAGCTTTGTACAAGGTGAAAGGAATGAGTCGATTTGCATTTTTCTACATGTTGACCGCCAGTTGAGCCAGCACCATCTGTTGAAAATGCTGTCTTTTTTCCACTGTATGGTTTTAGCTCCTTTGTCAAAGATCAAGTGACTATAGGTGCATGAGTTTATTTCTGGGTCTTCAATTCTGTTCCATTGATTAACCTGCCTGTCACTGTACCAATACAATGCAGTTTTTATCACAATTGCTCTGTAGTACAGCTTAAGGTCTGGGATTGTGATTCCACCAGAGGTTCCTTTATTGTTGAGAATAGTTTTCCCTATCCTGGGTCTTTTGTTATTCCAGATGAATTTGCAAATTGCTCTTTCTAAGTCTGTGAAGAATTGAGTTGGAATTTTGATGGGGATTGCATTGAATCTGTAGATTGCCTTCAGTAAGATGGCCATTTTTACTATATTAATCCTGCCAATCCATGAGCATGGGAGATCTTTCCATCTTCTGAGATCTTCTTGGATTTCCTTCTTCAGAGACTTGAAGTTCTTGTCAAACAGATCTTTTACTTGCTTAGTTAGAGTTACACCGAGGTATTTTATATTATTTGTAGCTATTGTGAAGGGTATTGTTTCCCTAATTTCTTTCTCCGCCTGTTTATCCTTTGTGAATTACTGGCATTTTCATGGAACCACATAGGATCTCTATGTACTGCTAAAACAAACCAAAGTATCAACAATGAAAAAGACACAAACTGATTAGTTATCCTAGTTCAGGGAAGACGCAACCTGATGAAATCATCTAGACTCTCTGAGATTAGTTAAAAAGCAAATGTGGAAAAACGTGAGGGGTACTTTGAGAGTGCTGATCTGTGCTGACTCGACTAGAGTCATTCATGTGTCACTAACGCTGATGGTCTGTACAACTACCCTAGGGATTAAAGATTCATCAATGGAATCATCTCCTCTGAATGAAATTTGAAAGTAACGTACACACAAACTATCTCTATATTTCTTATACAACAAATATGTTTAAAATGCTATCTAAGCAATGTTGGGACAGTATCATTTGTGTCAATAAAAGTCTAAACAGATGCAATGTTTTTCTTCCAGATATTTTGATCTGTGTTTGCTTGAATTTGTAAAAACAGATTACGTGAGTATGATGTTCCCCGCAGGGAAAGTGTGTCCAATTTTCAGGAATAAGGCTTAGCCTAAATCATATTATTTGCTTACTTTCCTAACAATTTTAGAAAATAATAAAGCTGATATTGAAAAGATCCATGCAAAACATGCATGTTTACATCCTTATATATGTATATGTTTATATGTATATATGTATATGTTTAATATATGTTTGCTTTTTAATATATATGAATGTCTATGGAATTCCCTTGTATTACTCTGCTCTTCCTTATGTAGTCTAGACTGAAGATTCCCACTGCTGTCTTGACATTGGCTTGTATTCCCCGTTGAGGAAACACCTTTGTAATATTACCTCTGTACTCTGTGTCTGTGCTCTGCCTCACTGCTCAGGCAGGCAAAACAGGAAGCACTAGGCTACATCCCATCTTCTCCACCATGGTGGTGCTGGCTTGCAGAACACTGATACCTGCTCCGGGGTGGTGGAATGCAGCTGAAGATGGGAGGCCCCAGCCCAGGTAAGAAACGATTCACCCTGAGGCTGAAGCTGGGGTCCTAACTCCTGGAAACAGACATCGCTGGTAAGCATCTACATCCAAGGGCTTGGGGTGATGAGCATGTCCATGTGATGAGCCTGGAGTGGGGGAAACTCTGGCTTAGCTCAGGGGTGAGTGTCCATTTATGGAGAGAAGAGGGGCTGGAATGGCTCTGTGTGTCTAAGGCTTTCACCCATGGTGGTTCTGTATGAGAGAGACAGTCCTTATTTCACTAAGTGATTTATTGGTAGTCTAAAATAGGTGCATATCACTTACTCAGGGTGGACCAAAGAAGGAATGAATGAAGAAGGAAGGAATGCCCAGGTAGGGAAGCTTATTGGGTAAACCCTCAGGCCTGGCCC
Source organism: Montemys delectorum (assembly GCA_019843815.1). Classification (NCBI taxonomy): domain Eukaryota; kingdom Metazoa; phylum Chordata; class Mammalia; order Rodentia; family Muridae; genus Montemys; species Montemys delectorum. The sequence continues at coordinate 36,008 of JADRCD010161892.1, forward strand.
GTCTAGATATGTCATTAGCATGGAGAACTCTGTGCTCTGTGCTACTTGAGTAGTGGTCATAATTCTCATGTGGGGTGTTATGGTCTCATGCTCCATGATAGGAACTGGGTAGGGAGTAGACGAAAGACCTAATGTTCTCAGATACAAGCATTACTAGGGTTTCTGAATCTGCTCAACTGTTCTAGTTTTTGTCTGGTGACATGGTTCCACTCCACCCCCATGCCCCCTACAAAGCCCACAACTTAAGCTAAATGACAAAATGCTTCCCCTATAATGTATTATTCTGAGTATAAAAAAGTTTTGCCTATAAAAAAATTTCAATTTTATAATCTGCCATTCCCCAAAGACAGTATTTCCTTATAGCAAAAGGTATGCCTCACGTTTTACTGTTTTCAGCTCCTAAAACAGTCTTTTGTAAAGAGAAGGCTCAATTGAAATTGATCTCATCGATGTCCTTCCGAGAATTCCACACTTATAAAGATGCCATAGCTTTCTATTAAAAAAAAATATGATTTAAAATAATAAAGCACCCTAAACTTGAAGTGTCATATGAATAGTCAGAAAACTACAAACTGCAGTGGCTGATGTTTTCTTTCCCCTTAGCTAGTCATTGATTAGCCCTCGCAGAACAGGGAAGAAGGGTAGGCTGACCCCTAAGAGCGGGCCAAACTAAGGCTAGGAGGAAGATCTTACTTAAGAACTAAATTCTTTTCAGTGGCAGACTTCATGAGAAGTGCAGAAAGCAAATCAATAAAGAAGGAGGAAGCCGAGGAACCAGCTTTTTATCAAGAGAAGGAAAATGCTATGGAAGGGCCATGCTATTCATTACTGTAGGCTTGGGACATCCATTAGACAAACCCAAGCATCTCTGGAAAACAGAAAGCATTAGTTTCCTTCTAAGCCTAGTAGATAATATCGTTGTCGGCTAGACAACTCTCAGCTTAGCCTTTACATTGGTCTTTGGCACTGGCTTCTCTCAGGGATGCAACAACATCAAGAAATACCAAGGAATCTGTGCTCCGGAGTATTGCCCAGAGCTATGGAGTCTGCAGACTTCTGAAATACTCTTATATGGAAAGTGATGCTTCTGGAGGCTAGTGCTTGTAACTCAGTGATTTCTTTCCATACTTAAGCTAGTGTGCCATTAATTGATTGTCTCCAGTCTGTCAACATCAATAGAGACGTTATGCTCATACTTCACAAATGTTATGGTAGCAGCGATAACAACAGTTTTTCGTACATGCTGTATGTTTTTGTATTTCTCAGTTATCATTACAACCTTTTTGTTGATCTTAAACATCTTTGCCCATTCTGCAGGTATAACAATAGCTCTGATTTGGACCAATCACTATCTCTAAAATTAAGTATTGTTTTACCCTTCTACCATAATATTGCTTTACAATATTCCTTTTACTAAAAATGTGACCAATTATATAATGGCTCTCCTTTTGCACAACAAGACCATTTTGCAACAATTTTATTTCATCCATATTACTTTGTGATAGCCCGTCTGGACATTGTTTAAATCATGGCCCTTTTCTAGCACTTTTGCTGTACCAGAGACACCGAAACAGAATAAAAAGCAAAAATATAAAAACTACAAGTTCAGTCAGAAACTGTTTGTTTTTCTGATCTTCTTACACTAAGCCAGGTTTCCAGTCACCTACAGTTTGAAAGTGTGCAGAACTTGTTTCATCGTGTAGAGTAGTGGTCTCAGTGACTATCAGGTGTCTTACTAATTTCTATTGTGGCCATTCAAGTCCACCTTGAATAATTGCTTAATATCAAAGCTTTTGTACTGTGTTGTGTCTTCCTGACCTGTGAGGGGAGGTGGAAAGTGAGGAAAGGCTTCCATATATACACTCACACTATTAGAATGGCCCTGAGTTGCCATGACAATGTTGAGACAGTGAGATAGAGAGAGATAAGTAATATTTGAAGTATCTGAAAGCTGAGAAGACTTCTGTTGGAAATCTTTCAGAGCTGCAAGGAGAGCAAAGAGCAAACTCAAAGGCATTCTCATGTTTGGAGTCTTAATGGGAAGTGGTCATAGAACAGAAAGTGGTAGATTTTGTTGAGTCGGTTACATAGTTCTTGATTCTAAATGCTCTAAGAAACTATCATTCTATTTTAAAGGCAATAAGTGAGCATGTGGGAATTTTAATTATGAGATCAATAGAATGTAGAAAATTAAATTGTCCACAAAGATAGCATAACTGCAGGTAGGGTAGTTCTACCCGATCTAACAAAAAGCAAAGACGTTTCTTATGTTCCCTGTCTATTTTGTACACTAATGACACTTAAATCAAAGGGTTCTTATGTTTCAGGTGCTCCAGCCTCCTCTCTGTTACTCAAATGTGACAGTTTCCTTATCAACTCAAAGATTTTGTTTAAACAAGTAAGATTTTGTTCACCTCTCATCCTGGGAAATTCTTGTTCATATTCTGGTCTCTGCTTGCATATAGGATCTTCCTGGAAATTCTTTAGGCCCTAAACTTGCCCAGTTCTTCTAATACCTCGAGCTACAGTGTATTTCTATAATACTGAGAATTATCTCTTCCTTCAATGTTTATCTCCTTCAGTAAGCTATAAGCTCCCTGTGATGATTATTTTATCTGCCAGCCTGGGTAGACTATATCACACCCATTTATATAATCAATTTCTAGGTATTTTTGTAACTATCTGTAATTATTTTTTTAAGAAAAATAAATAAATGACCCTTGATGACCCAAATAGGCAGCATTTAATCAGTTGAAAGGTTTTAAGTGCAAGCCTCAGGTTTCTCTGAGGAAGAAAGAAATAAATTCATGATGAACAGTTGCCAGACTAACATATTGCCCAGTTGATATCAGTTTTGATGGGCCTAATAAATCACCAGAGCCAAGTAAATTTTTAAAATAAATATCAACCAGAGTCAGTCTCTCAAAATATATGAATATGCATTCTTATCTTTCTATCTACACATTTATTCACCAGTCATCCATACATCATCCATCGATCTATTCATCCATCCATCTTCAATCTATGTAGCCATCACTCCTATTGTTTTGTTTTATCTTTGCTGAGGAACCTGACCAACATTCTGTCTCAGAGGAAGGAAATATATTGGTCTTCTTTGTCTTGGTGTCCAAATTTTTTATAGGTTCTTTTACAGAACCAGTTCTTAAGGTATAACTTTAAAATTAAAGAGCTATGGGAAGAATAAGAGTCTCTATATAGTGCAAATTCAACTTTCATCTTTATTTCAATCAGACACAGAGCCCTTGGTATCAAAGTTGAATCATGATTCTCAGTCATGCAAAATGGCTCCATGGCACAATGGTATGCCAGCTCAAAGAAATGGCAGGACTGAGTAGGGACTGAGTTCCCTCAATTACTCTTTGATGTCTGTTATCTCTCTCTCTCTCTCTCTCTCTCTCTCTTTGGTTTTTTGAGACTGGGTTTCTTTGTGTAGCCCTGGCTGTCCTGGAACTCACTCTGTAGATCAGGCTGGCTTCGAACTCAGAAATCCACCTGCCTCTACCTCCCAAGTGCTGGAATTAAAGGCATGTGCCACAACTGTCCTGCTATGTATATCTCTTTTTACATTCAATTTGATTTGCTTGGTCATCCTATTGAACCACGAAACATTTTAATAATAGACCAAAAGCATCTGCATGGACTTCAACAAGAAGATATATCAAAGCAGATTCATTAGAATGTATTTATTTTAAAGAAGTCAAAATCATCCATTAGAAAGAAAAAACAGGCTGAAAACACATAATATTTATCATGTCTTCTTTATCTATGATGAGAATCGATGCCATTATTCCCCACTTGCTGACAGAAATAGAGGGAACATTATTTGAATGAAAATGAAAAATTATAATTCTTTAATAGGTTATCATTTGACTCTGGAAGAGTTTTAATGTTTGGCCAGGACTGCAGGAGAGAGTGGTTCAGCTATAGCATTCTGGGCTTTGTGTAATGATGAATCCTTGATAGCATGGGCTGTTACCTTCCACCCTGAAAGTCATTGAGCTGAAATAAGAATTAGTTTAATTTATGATTTTGTTTTTACAACCAGGACAAGGGAAGAACTGATCAAGGAGCACTTTGTCAGTCTTGTTGAAGGCCTGAAGTATTTTCTCCCTTAAATTAAAATGAAAACCATGGCAACTATTGATTCAAGAACCTCTCAAATTCTGTTTAATTCTCAATTCTATCAGAAACTGTGACCCCTCTCAGAGTTGGGATTGATTGCTTACTAGCTCTGTTAGAGAGGGTGTTTCATTTCTTACTTCCCCCAATTAGCTTTGCTTGACCATCTGTGTAAATTGAATTGGTCCTACTGTTTGTCTTAGTCAACCTACATGCTCATGTCTACATTGGTTCCTTTGGGGAACTTGGCATTCTGAAACATTCAAGATAAACTATGCCAAAGGGACAAATATATCCTCTGCCTTAAAAATTTTACATTCTATTTATATAGACATGCCCAAGTTTAAAAATTAAAATCACAAAGTATAAATGTCTACATATTTGAAGATATGTGTTCTCTTTCTGGATTTTTCCCTAATGACATGCATGGCCTTGGACAGACTACCAGATCCACTAGGGCTTAGTTTACTCAAGGCATTTTTAGGACCTCTAAATTAGCATGAGGTATTCTTATGACATGAGATATTAAGGGGCAATACTGGAAAACTATGGTAGCAAATAATACCTTGTTGAATGGAGAAAACTACCCATGCGTAATAGTATAAATGTTGTTTGCTCACTGACTGGTATAAATGACTGTGTGTATTTGAGGTGACATAATGATATATGGTATTCAACTACTATCCTCTTTGTTTTTGATCAATAGTGCTATAAGAATACACACTGGGGGCGGGGTGATGGCTCAGCAGGTAAGGAAGCCTTCTATGTAGGCAAGAGGACCAGAGTTTGAATTTCAAGTACTCTAGTAAAAAAAGATGGGACTGACTGTACACACCTGTAATACCAGCACAAGAGGAGGTGAAGATAGCAGGATTATGGTGACATGCTACCCACTAGTTTACCTCTAAATTCAGGAAAAAGATGTATATCATAGAAATAAGGTAAAGAGACAGCTACAATAAGCCATTCAGTGGCTTCTTCTTACCTCCATGTGTATGCACAGAGACACACATCTGCACCCACATGTATACATATTTGACATACATACACCACACAATGCATAAAGATCGTAACAAATAAGTTTAAAAAGCAATGCATGACAGAAGAAAAGCCAGTATTACAGGTCTGAGTACACATCTATACAGAACACTTGCTTTGGCAACCACTGCCTGAGAGTAAATAAGATGGATGGTGGGATCTGCCAGACTCATCTAGCTTACAGTGTAATGGAGTTAGTGAAAAGCAAGGAAGGAAAATACCAAATTCCCAACTTGAGGTTTTTGTTCCATACTCTTTAGTTTAACTGAAGAAGGCTAACAGCTAGTGTCAAGAATTGTCTACATGCTTATCTCTTATCTCAATTTTGACTATGAGGGGACCAGTAGTAATGATCCTGCTTATAGAGCTTTGTATGAGAATGATGGGCTTTCCACTCAAATATAAAATATGTTATATTTTTTATCATTGCATTACTGACTTTTCAGATCTTCCATCCACTCTAGGACAGAGTAGGGATGGGAATAATAATAGTGTATGGGATTAATGTCTGAGAATCAAAGACATTCAAATCTCAACCTAGAATACTGCATGGAGCCAGCTGTTGAAAACATACAGCTTACAGTCTTTATAGGTATCTTAAGGATTAGTGAGATATACATTTCACATACATAGCTGTAGCCTACAACCTGAAAATAGACAGAGTCAGTAAAGGGACAATTGATTAATTGGTAATAGATATTGCACCATGAAGATGAGCATATGAAAAGCAAATATATGATTTTTCACAATATACGAAAAACCAATCAAAATATAACCTATTTAATCTCTTCCTACTGAATCACTTTTTAAAAGAAACCTTGCATGGGCTAGCTGATTTAGTTTTTCTGTGAAATCCAAGCTCAATATGTGCCTTTTGATTTCTGGAGTTCACCTGAAGCAAGTCAAGACACTTCACAAGCAATAAAGAGTTTTAAGTTATGTTCAGATTAAAATCATTCTCTCTTGAAAGTTCTGAATCAGTATTCAGTATGCATGTCTCCTCTGATATGATCAAGGTTTCAAAGATGAATTTTAAGCATTGCTAATTCGGTTTTTCATTCTATGAAAGGGTTTTTTTTTATTGTTTTATTGAAGAACTTTTCCCACAGTATATTCTGATCCTGCTTTTTACCTCCTTAAATTCTCCCAGATCCTCCTCACAGACTTAGCCATCCAACTCCACGTCCCATCTCCTTTCAACAAACAAAGCTCACATGTAAGTCAAGTCACTTTTCTTCAGTTAGCTAGCATGTAGGAATCATATATATGAGTAAGGAGACCTAGTATCAACAACTAAGTGTTTTCGATGGTTTGAGTAGCACTTTTGAAGACAAGATTCAAAGATGGGATCCAAAAACAAGTGGCTATAGATTTTAGAGGAAATTTTGAAGGTAAATTAGGGATATATACTTATAGGTCATCCAGAAGCCAAGCATTTTATTTGATTACCAGCATACTCTCAGATTTCTGGCATAACAGGGCAAGTGAAGGTATTGGCCTGACAAGAATGGTGGCCTGCCTTAACATGAAACATTCCAAGTAGTTCACCTCATGATTTTTCCTAGAAACTAGAAGAGGAATGCTGGTGAGGCAGGATTAAGAATCTGGAATTCCGTCAATTCTTCTGTCAGCTCAAAGAGCACAGGATAGAAACTGACCAGGGAGGAGTTTCATCAATTGATATATCTTAAGAGATTTAATTCTGACTCATGTTGTATGGTAGAATTTTTGAGGCTAGTCATTTCACTTCATAGTTTTAAACTGACAACAATTTTAGAAGGAATCATAAAGGAAATAATCTATGCACAGTGAGAATCTTTCCTCATCCTGTTACATTCACTTTGCCTGAGTAAGATCTAAGCTGCCCTCTTTGTCTCTCACTTGCAAATGTGCGTTGATTTGTGTTCTTCTTTCTGACCTTAGCACACTGAAACTGTAGGTCTTCGTCTCCATTGGACGGGGTTTCTCATTCGTAACCTTCCACAACTTGTTCCATGCTTCTGTCATCTCCATTTTAAAGTTTGTATCTTTCATCTAAATATTTATATTCCCAATACCATTCAACAAAGATGAAATAAAAAAAAATGTTTCAAAAGAACACAAGTGAACTGGTTCATCAATAGGACATACCACATAGTAAATGCCAGTCCACAGAGGAGAATCACTAGAGTTCAGTGGAAGCTCAAGTAAATACAAAGTCAATACTACCAGAAATAAAGAATAAAATGTAAGATCGACTCTTTCCCCTTTCTCTTTAAAATGCTTTATCCATCAAATAAACTCGATAACAATTCAGTGTGGGGATCAGAACAAATACAAAAGTAAAGTCAGGGTTGCCAGCCAAGAGAGAAAAGACATATTGGAAGGTTGGCACATTACACAGAATGTAGTATAACAGTATTTTCAAAAGGTTACATTTGCACAGACTCTGATAAGTTAAAGATATACACACACACACACACACACACACACACATATATATACGTATATATATATATTACATATGTATATGTATATATATATGTATATGTATTAAATACATGTATATATATGTATTTAATATATATATATTAAATTGAGGACAGTATTAAATATACTAAGCAGAAAATAAATGGATAAACATTAAAAGAAAACCACTAAAAATACTAATTTTTCAAATGAAGAAACAAATAAAATGAGCAAAATCAGATGGGACTAATAGACAAACATTAGCAAAATGTTAGCTTAAATCTCAGTCACATCAATAGTTACATTAAGTGTAAATGAAGCAAACATTTTTTATTAATCAGCAGAGAATAATAATATAAAATTAAAGCAAAAATTAATTATGAACTATAATAAGAGATGTATTTTAAATAACAGGAACAGATTGGCTAAAAGTAAAAAACTAATAGAATAAAATCAACTCTCTGCAAACAATATTAATCATTTATAGGAATGATTATATTAATGTCAAACAGAGAACAATTTAGGTCAATGACTAGAGATCTAGAGAAGAATATTTAAAAATTATTAATGTATATTCTTATTGGGAGATATAATGTTTGTGAAGATGTTTGTGCAGCCAAATCAGTACTTAGAGCAGATAGAGACGTATTCTAACTGATGATTTTATTACTCCTTCTTAACTGAGAGAACTATCAAACAAACAAATAAAAAAATTCCAGTAATTGATAAAAGCAAAGAATAAACAAACAAAAACTACTTAGTAAGCCCACAGAAGGGTTCCATATCATGCCAACCTAATATAAATAGAGTAACTGTGTGGTATAGAGTTTTCTAAGAAAGTCTAAATAGTAACACTTCCTAAACAAAACTTTCAAATACTTGGAATCACATATCACACTTCTAATTAAACAGTGCCCTAAATAGGAGATCACAGTAACATTTAGGTGAAATGTATGTATTAAAATTTGTCACCTTAAAACTAGTTAATGTATTAAATGCATGCTGTATAAAACTAATCCACCTAAGTAAAAATAAATTTCACTAAAAATAAGTAAAACAAACACACAAACAAAAAAGTCACATACACAACATAAAATTATCAATAACAATCAGCTCAAAACCATTTCTTCATAAATTTTAATACAATAACCAATAAAGATAGATATCCTTTCTAATCCTGGTAAGAGTATGATAGGTAATACTATGACAGAAATTTGATCATTTAAGTCAAATATAATAATTTCTTCAAATGTACACAAAGGAGAAAATAAGGAAACTCAGAGGTCAGCAATGCAGCCTTTCATTTACTAGTAGAATATTTTCTTGGTTTAGATAAGGTCTGTTTTTGATCCCAGCACTGAATAATTTTGAATAATTTTTTGAGATGTTCAGAAAGAAAAAGAAATAAAGTGTTATATATGTTAAAGGAATAGAGTTCTTAAAAAAGAAAATATCAAAAAGCTGCTGGATGGTGTAAGCAGGGTATATTGGGCAATCCTTGTTAGAGCTCGGAGACAGTAGTACTGATGGAAATGTGAACCATAGAGAGACCCAGGCCAAAGAGGCTTCAGAGGGGAACAATGTTAGCAACTGAGCTTGAAACCATTCTTCTGATATGTGGCAAATATGTGGCTGCTTTCTGCCCTTGTCCTAAGAATTTGCCTCCAGTTTAAGCTGAAAAGTCATGGAGGGGATTTTGAGACAGCCTCATATTGACCTTGTGCCATGGTTATTAGTAATCATGTTTATGCAGGTCTAGGATGAAAAAGAAAAGGAGCAAGAGGGGCAAAAAGACATACAAAATAATCTGCTTGAAGTGGATAAACAGTGCCAAGAAATGGAATGTTGGAGTGAAGGTTTATGCTGAAAAAGATCAGGAGATCAAGGTGAGGCTTAAGCTGCATTGAAAAAAAAAAAAAGATAAGGATCTCAGAACAAGGTCCCACTGAGTTGTTTCTAGCCTGTGAACAGAAAAGACCTAAGGAATTTTCTGCTCCTAAACTGCATCAACAAAGGAAAGGCACTGCAAATGTAGGGGCCAGGATCAAGCCTAACTGGGCATCCACAGTTGTCAGTGCTGTCCAAGGGGTTCTGGATTTAGAGCTATGAAGGTAGACAGGTAAGGGGGCTGTGGAGTCTTTCTCTGTGGTTAAAGAGAACTATTGAAGCCAGGGGTGTGAGACAGGGCAGTCCCTCCATGGAGGGGGCCATTGTGTGAAGCTGTGAAAGTGAAGCCTGGTTGGGTAGGAAACTCCAAGATTAAGAAGTGTCAGAGCCATGGGATGTCACTTACTTATGAAGGAGAGCTGCATACCAGAGTCAAACAGCCAAAGTGAAAGAAGTAACAACAACAGACAACAAAGCTTGGAGGACGGAGCCATCCAAACCCTTTGACATCAGACATGGATTTGGAGTTTCCCCTGTTGGGTTTCAGTCTTCTTCTGTCTAACATTTTCTCATTATTCACCTATTCCTCTTTTATGGAATAGAAATGTATATACTTTGCCATTGTATGTTGGAAGTATGTCATTTGCTTTTGGATTTTATAGGAAATTGTAATTAAGAGATTGCCTTGAGTCACAGAACAGACTTTGGACTTTAAAATGTGTTGAGATTGTGAAAGACTATGGGGACTTTTGAAGTTGTACTAAATGTATTTTGTATTGTGATATAGTTACAATCAGAGAATGGAATATGGTATTTTGAATGAAAATGCCCTCTCCCATTGCCTCATATATTTGAATACTTGGTTCTTCTTTGGTGGAAATTTTTGGGAAATATTAAGAGATCTGGTGTTTGAAGATGAGTGTCGCACTGGTGGTGAGTTTTGAGGTTTCAATCGAATTATATGATTTCCAGTAAGCTTTCTCTCTGTGTCATGATTATGGGTCAATATGTGAGCTCTCAGGGCTGGTGCGATGCTCTGGGGTTAAAAAAAAAAATGGCTGCTCTTCCAGAGATCCTGAGTTCAATTCCCAGAAACCACATGGTGGATCATAACCATCTATAAATGGATCTGATGCCCTTTTCTAGCTGGATAGCTTTATGTCAACTTGACACAACCTAGATTTAACTGAGAGGAGAACCTTAATTAAGAAAATGCCTCCATAAGATCAGTCTGTAGGCAAGCCTGTAGGGGATTTTTTTTAAATTAGTGATTAATGTGGGAGGATCCAGCCACGTAGGTGGTCCTATTTCTCAGCTAGTGGTCCTTGGTTCTATAAGAATGCAGGCTGAACAAGCCATTAGAAGCAATACACTAAGCCATTCCCCTCCATGGCCTCTGCATCAAATCCTGCCTTCAGGTTCCTGCCTTGTCTCAGTTCCTATTCTGACTTTCTTTGATGATGAATAATGATATGAAAGTGTAAGCCAAATAAATCTTTTTTTCTGCTCATGGAGGGGTCATGTTGATGGTGGGAGGTAGGAGTGGGGAAGTAGGCTGAGTAAGCCATGATGAGCAAGCCAGTAGGCAGTACTTCCCAGTGGTTTCTGCTTTGAGTTCCTGCCCTGATTGCTATCAGTGATGGAGTGTGATCTGAACAGTAGCTAAGATGAAGTAAACCCTTTTCCTTCCAGGTTGCTTTTGGTCATGGTGTTTTATCACAGCAATAGAAACTATAACTAAGCCAAGTGTTATAGAGTTGGGCCATATTAAAGCTACATTTTTAGTCTTTTTGAGGAACTGCTATACCTAGTCTCATGTAATATACTTTGTAATGTTAAGAATCGAACCTATATTGTAATTATTAATCTACAAGATCATACTTTGGGTCTGATTAAGGCTTCATCGGTGGCAAAAGATCCTACACTCGAAGGACAACTATAAAAAAATTCCTTAGTTTCATGGCTGCATATTAAACCAATAATTATATGCTATGAGTTTATGAATTACATGTTTAAATTTTTCTATATAATTAGAATTTGTCAGCTTGTCCCTTGTACTTTATGACATCACTGAACACCCACTGTGCTACAGACTTGCTTCAGTAGACACTGCATTACAAGAAATCATGAGCAATCATCGTGTTACCATTTGCTTTTGAGTGAGCCAGTGACCAGTGCTGTAGTCTCTAATAACACCGTGTACTCATTGTCTTCGGATTTAATTAGATCAGCACCAATCTGAGATATCTATTTTCTTGAGAGTGTTCTTCTCACAGCCACTTCTGCTCATAATCACCTGCCTTGTCAGGGTACTTACTCAGAAGCAAGACAAATCACTCCTGCTAGGTTAATAAGATTTCAAAACATAACATCCTGATATAAAGAAGCAGACATAAGAATTTTTTTTTTTTTATTTTTGTGGAGGATGGTGTCAGAGTGAACAAAATACCAGTTGGTCTTGACCATAAGAAGCACCTCAGCCATCAATCTGTCACAGGGTTATTAAGGCAGCCACTCACTGTTCCACTTTTCTCCACTCTACATGATGAGTCTTTGCATGGGCTAGACACTAAACCTTCACCAGTGCAGTCCAAAAAGGATTAGCAGTGCCTTCCAGGTGTCCCCACAATCTGATTTTGGTTACTTTTACTTTCTTTATCTCATATGGATTCTAAAAACACAGTGCAAGTTTCAAGGACTAGAATCATGAAGGTTTCCAGGTTTCAGGTTCAGGTTTCAGGTTTAACATTTCAGGACAGCACGTTAGTGGTGGATCAGAGTGTTTGGCAGGAAGACACAAATTTGCACAGAAAAGTTTCCCAAGGCTCACACATCCGTTCAATAATTATCTCAGGCTATATGTTGTGTATATCTTCCTTTTTACTATTTGTAGTTCTCAAAGTTCAAAAATAATGGGTAAGAACAAGATAAGCTGACTTCAAAAATTAAATAGAAATAAGAAATAAAGTAGTCCTGACCATCAGAGTTGTGGTTATACTCAATAGTACCATAAACTCGGTCTTCCAGAGCCACAGGGCCAAGATGCCATTGTTTAAATGGACACTCACCAGATTTACAGATTGAACAAGCAATAATAAACCAACATTTCCAGAGCCCAAAGACACAAATCCCATTATCTAGACTCATTTACACTCAGGAGCTTTACAGATTCAGCAAGCAGCACTACATTAACAGTTACATGAGTATGACTGTGACTTAGAGTAAAAAAGAGAGTAAAATATGACAATTCTGTACTGTCAGCAAGTTTGGCCTGTACATATCTATGCATGTGGATTTAGTGAGCTTTACTTACATATTAATAATATGTGGACAGTTTTCATTAAGAGAACAAATAAGGATCCGAACTAACAGAAAGGGGGATTTTAGTTACTTTGAGTTTAACCTTTCATCATGATTGTGGTAGTGCGTAAGGTGTGGACCCAACAGAATATGAGGAAGAAGCATTTGGAATACACAGAGGAAGAATGTGGGCTGTGGAGAATTGTTATGACCATAATACAAATAATTATAGAAGTTGCACAAAGTAGACCCAGGACTTTCATTCTGAAGCTGGCAGAACTGGTTTAGCTCCTGGTCTTTCCATGAGTATCACAGCTGTTCTATGCCTCAGTTTGTCATTAACATTTCTTAATACCATTGCGCATCTCATGGGATGGTTCTAAGCTAACCAAATGTGTATTGAGTATTACTTCCTCTTTCAAGCTGATTGATGGTATAAGAGAGGCGACCGCGTTGAAAATACCACACACCAGGTCCAAACAGTTCCACGTGTAGGAGGTTTAATTGAGAGGGAGAGAGTTGGGGAAGGTGGCACGAAAAGAGAGAAGGGGGAAAAGAAAAAGAGAAAGGAATGCTCCTCGTTTTTATATAAGCTGTGACATATGTATGGCCCAGGTGAAGTTGGGAAGCCCTAGGGATTTTGGGAATATGGGGCCCATAGCAACAGGTCTGTGGTCCCGCCTCTCCATAGGCGCAGGCACTCGGTGATGCTAACACTGATGACATAATTTCATAAAATTAATGCTTTTAAAGAATATATCTTCTAGTTCTCGACCTATGACAAGTATTAAATTAACACTAGTTAATTATTTCCCTTATTTGACCCAGATTTTATCACTTAAGGCATCAAATAAATTCTATGCCATTCTTTGTTTTCTATGAAAATTTTATCAGCACCAAACTATACATATGTTATTTTTAAAAATCAGATTACTTGGCCGGGCAGTAGTGGCACACACCTTTAATCCCAGCACTTGGGAGGCAGAGGCAGGCGGATTTCTGAGTTCGAGGCCAACCTGGTCTACAGAGTGAGTTCCAGGACAGCCAGGGCTACACAGAGAAACCCTGTCTCGAAAAACAAACAAACAAACAAACAAAATCAGATTACTTAAAAAAACACAAATTCTCCAGGTAAGCTTATATATTTTTCATGTTGGATCAGATTTATTACCATATATCTTTCAATGACATACCAGGCTTGGATTTCTTAGGGACAGTCGAAAACTGTTAACTTGTGCATATGGCCTCAACAAAGCTGAAATAATTTAGCATCAGCATGGCTATCATTCAAAACGTTAGGTCAAAAAATAAATCAAGGCAGGAAGACAAAAATTCAAGTAGATGCTTAAGAAAAAGTATTAAAAGTGTTGGGCTCGTTTTATATTTCTATCGAGATATGTTAGAATTTTATGAAAACGGCCCAGGGTTAATATGCTGAACAACATGACTGAGGAAGAGACCAGTGCACTTTTGCAAGAGCAGACCTAGCTAAAATAAACCTCAGATCATAGAAGAGTAAACAGTATGAAAAATCTGAAGAAAAATGGACAGTAGCTTGTTTCCGGATGTCTGATCAAAGAACCTCAACACAGCAGCCAGATAAAGGATCAGAACTCTGTGCCTGTGTCTGCAATCCCTGCACTTCCCCTTACTTCCCATGTGAGCGTGGAAGCCCTCAATTTCTCTTTGCCCTCATTTTCTCCACCAAGAGAACAATTGTTCCTCACAGGATGAAGGCAAAATGTCAAGTGGCTCAGAATAATGTCTGAAGTTTGATAAACTTTTAATCATTAAGCATTATTTTTACATTCAACCTGACTCACTGGTCACCAGAGAAATGCAGATCAAAACCAAAAGGAGCTATTGCTTCATACCTGTAGGAATGTTTGAGATTAAAAAGAAAAAAGAAAAAAAAAGAAAAAAAATGAAGGATGCCAAGATTGACAAGGACATGGAGAAGCTGGAACACTGCTTGTTGTTGGGAATGTAAATTGATACAGCAACAGTGAAAAACAAAATGGAAACACTTCCAAAGACTAAAATAGAGCTAAGTTATGATTTATATGTTCAATTTTTTGGTAAAATTTTAAAGAAAGCAAAAATGCATATGATGTGTCTACCTAGATCTCTGTATCTACAGCAGCATTGTCTACTATATAAGATATAGAGGTGGTCTAAGTAGAACAGAGGAGACAGCTCCATTGGTAAGCATTTGCTGCTCATGCAGAGCACCTGGCCTCAATCCCCAGGGCCCATGCAGTGTCTCACAACCTTCTGTAACTCCAGTTCCAGGGGACCTGAACCCTTTTCTGGCCTCCTCAGCCACCAGACATGCATGTGAAACACCAACATCAATGCAGGAAAAAATGGCACAAGGAAAGGTTGAGAGAAACAGCAAGAAGTTGGTTAGATGAAAGCCAATCTAATCTGCTTGCGTTGGACAGCACCCAACACAAGGTGCTGGGTTGTTCCATTTTGCTCCCTTCTACACTTCAAGCTAGATTTCTACTAACCCCTGTTTCTGTCCTTACCTATTAGCTCCTCAAAAATCACCTGCCCTAGATCTTATCCAAACACCTAGGCTTTTTCACCAATTGGATCAGTATAAATAAGTTAACTTACAGAGGCTGATATTCCCACAATATAGGGAGAAGACAATCATGAAACCTCTCCAGAAGATGCTATCTTTAGTCCAATAGAAAACCCAGTGCCTCCAATTAAAATGCGACTTCATGATTTTTGTTGTAGCACATTAAGGAAATGCCTTCAAAGGGAAAAAAATCAAGATTCTCAAAACCGTGTATACTCACATAGAAATGTTCTCCTGACAGGTGGAATTATAGAAAGAGGTGGAGAAAGACCTTAAGCTTCCAATGGCAGACGTTTTATATGACAGCAAATAACTAATAAGGTTTCCCTAGATGTCATGGGCTTTATGTACGTTCGCTTCATTAATTCACACAGAGATTCGATAGAATAGGTTGCATTTGTAGTCTTGTTTATGAATGAAGAAACTGTTAGCTCTATTAAGCTCCAGAGGACAACGAGGCTGTCTACCTTATCCCCAATCCCAGAAAATGAGACTCCACTCTGGCAGCCGAGCTCGACCTCACTGGACTAAACATGGGTTTCTCATCCTCTCCCTGCTGTTCATTCCCATCCACAGTAGCCCCTATATCTGGAGATTCGAGGTTCAAGAAACCCCCACGGATAACAAACAGTCTTTCCAAATAGGGTCGGGAAACTGCTCCATAGCTGGAAGCCAGAAACCAATTCAAATTGCCACCATTCCAGTATCTGTAATCCCATCTAAATATTATGATCTCTATACTAGCTTTCTCTTTGACCAGACAGATTACTGTAGAAAATGGCCTGACGAATATGGGGGCTGCCCATATTGGTCTTGTCAAATACATATGTTAGGATCACGGATCAATCATTTCTTCTATCAGCATCACACAAGACACTCTTTTTCCACATCCAAGACCCGTGGGATTCCAGGTGGGAGACAGGAGTCGTCAGTAAGCTCTATCGTAAAAATCAGTCTGGGGGCCCATTAAGTACCATCCATATTCAAAGAAAATATGTCTCAATTGCCCAACCCCTAGATATCGAAAAGGTAGGGGAGATAATCAAACACTCCTCTGAGGTCCTTACTTCTTTAACATCACCCCTCATAAATGGCACTGACTTATCATTTTGCCTTTTACTTCAGACCTTAACCGCAGCATACCAACTCCTCAATGTCACCAGACCTGGACCCTTTAAGGAGTGCTGGTTATGTGTACTCCCTGGAACTAACAATTGTGACTTACGGCATCTCCAGTGATACTGCCAAGTAACATTACCTCACCCTTTGTCAGCTGCCCTGGCTCCAGTGTCACCATGACTCCATACCTCACCTCTGTCCCTCTCTTTGGCGTGACAACCTGCTTTAAGGCCTCTGGGACCCATTCAGTAGGAATGCTGAGCTCCCTAGACTGCAATAGGACCATAACCCTTGATATATCATCTCTGCCACAATGCCCTGCAATCCAAAACACGTTAATTCTTTGTGGCACTCAGGCATATCATTGCCTACCTGCTAGCTGGTCAGGAGTTTGCACATTAGTGCTTCTTTTCCCTGAACTGGGAGTAATCCAGGGAAATGAGCCCCTGCCAATCCCAGTTATAGATATGATAGCTGCCCAACATAAGAGGGCAGTCCAAGTTGTACCCCTCTTGGTCACTACAGGAATAGCCATAGGTGTTGGTACTGGAGTTGCAGGGATAACAACGTCCATGATCCCATATAATACATTCACTTCCCAGTTCCAAAGTGATTTTCAAAAAATGTCTGAAACTGTGCTTACTATCCAAAAACAGATTGATTCTTTGGCAGCCGTGGTGCTTCAAAACAGGCGAGGACTAGATATCCTGACAGCTAAAGAAGGTGGTCTTTGCCTGTTCCTCCAAGAAGAATGCTGCTTCTATGTCAACCAATCCGGGATAGTATGAAATAAAATCCAGGAGCTACAGTCAGACATAAAAAATTTCAGAGACCATGAGACCTCCAGTTCTGAGATTTTCGAATACCCCATATGGAAGTGGATACTCCCGTTCGTAACTCCTCTCCTAGTCATCTTCCTGGTGTTATTATTTGCTTCCTGCCTCATTAATCTTCTTTCTACATTTCTTCAACGACAAATGCAAAAAATTTCTAACCAAACTATTGATCAGCTTCTGTTACAGGATTACAAGCCGCTGCCCACAGACAAGCCACTGTCCATAAAGAGACCTGATGCAAACGTTTACCAAGTGGATCCTGATGGTGAAAGCCAGCTACCCCCATTGACAACGCCCCTAGACAGCAGGAAGTAGCTTAAGAGACACGACGCCCTCGTCCCCTTTTCACCATTGGCTTCCCCCTCCCTTTTTCTTCCCCTCTCTGTATAATATCAAAAAGGGAGGTATGTTAGCATCACCGAGTGCCTGCACCTATAGATAGGCAGGACCACAGATCTGTTACCATGGGCAACGGGCCCCATATTCCCAAAATCCCTAGGGCTTCCCAACTTCACCTGGGCAATACATACGTCACCACTTGTATAAAAAAGGAGAAACATTCCTTTCTCTTTCTTTCTCTTTCCCCCTTCTCTCTTTCTGTGCCACCTTCCCCCACTCTCTCTCCCAATTAAACCTTCTTCATGTGGTATTGTTTGGACCTGGTATGCGGTGTTTTTAACGCGGTTGCCTTTCTTTTATTATCAGAAAGTACAGGTCAAATTAAGAGAAATTACACAGTAGTCATCTTGGAATGATCAAAACTGAATTAAGGGATGAACTGACCATTCCCTTTGTTAATGTGCTGTGATTCCATCCATGAAATACTCATTCTCTACAAAGGCCAAGTACTGTGTTCTAGGTTCTATTTCATGGAAAGAATATGTTGCCCAAAGTCCCTTAACAAGACAACTGAAAATAAAATTGGGAATCAAGTTTAATCCTTTTTCTCTTCTTTTGGATTTGTTGTGAGAAGATTAATTTCTTTTGTTTTCAACACAAATACCATATTTGTGTTGGAATTTTCCTTCTAGTATCCTCTGTAGGGTTGGATTGGTAGAAAGATTGTCTTAGTTAGGGTTTTATTGCTATGAACCAACACCATGACCACGGCAGCTCTTAGAAGGGCAACATTTAATTGGGGCTGGTTTACAAGTTCAGAGGTTCAGTTCATTATCATCAAGGTGGGAGCATGGCAGCATCCAGGCACTCATGGTGCAGGAGGAAACGAGAGTTCTACATCTTCATCTGAAGGCTGCTAGTGGAAGATTGACTTCCAGGCAGCTAGGATGAGTGTGCCCACAGTGACAAATCTACTCCAACAAGGCCACACCTTCTAGTAGTGCCACTACCTGGGCCAAGCATATACAAATGATCACAAAGATATTGTTTAAATTTGGTTTTATAATGGAATATCTTGGTTTCTCCATCTATGATGTTTGAGAGTTTTGCTGGGCATAGTAGCCTGGGCTGGCATTTGCATTCTCTTAGGGTCTCCTAGTCTTCAAAGCTCTCTACACATTACCACTACATAAAGCTTCTTGTATGGAGGTCTTGCAATTTGGTCTGCATCTGCAGTTACTCTCACATTAATTCCTTTGCCACAAAGTTGCTGTGTATTTTGTCCCAGAGGCAAAATGTAACCTAGTTGGTCATTCTTTGTCTTTTCTTTTTTGTTTCCTTCTTAGCCAGATAACCTTCAGCTATAGTAGGATCCACTTTGGGAACTTTTTCAGAGTGCCCTTCAACAAAACAATTGTCACCTTCTGGCATTTAGACTGCTTACTGGCCAAGTTAAAAAGCAAAATGTGACTTTCCTCAGATGAAATAACTCTGCCTGCATGCCTCTAGTGTGATTTAATGTGTTGTAATTTTGTATGCAATTAAGGAGCAATTAAAAGCAGGCACAGTAGGTTTCAATTCTCTAAAGTAGTATGCCAAAGTTAGAGATCCCCATTCCCATTTTGTTTGTTTCATGAAGACAGGGCAACCAAGGAAGGACCTTTGTAATTTCCTTTCCTGCTTGCATTATCCTTCATAACCTTCTAGTCACTTAAGGGGCATGTGTTTCTGGAACATTTTTCAGAGAAAAGAAAAAAGATTTTCGAACAAGGTTGAAGGGAGATAGGATAAAAAATAACGACAACAGAGTAATCAGTAGCCTCACAGATTTTCAGAATGGCATCTTCCTCTTCAATGCCTCTGCTCTCTAGATAATCTACTGAGTTAGCCTTTCCTGACCCCAAGAGGAAGGGCTTAAACAGAACAATAGCCTAGGGAGAAAGGCACCCCTTGGTGGAGGTGTAACTGACAAGGTGTACCTCATGTGATTTTCCTGAGGACAGTAGGTTTTATAGGGAGAAATTGAAGGGCTGGTGGTTTTGACTGTCTCACACTAGCACTAGAATAGTCCCAGACAGGCTTGAAGCTCCTGGTGAGTTCCGTATTTACCCTCTATATTGTATAGTTGATGAGATCAAAGACTTGAAATTACTTGCCTAAGGGCACACTGTAGGGGAGGATCAGCAGCTGATTCAAGTCTGGTTGTAAATGCTGGACTTCCTTTGGAGGTCTTCATTCTGACAGTTAACAACGTTATTAAGAAATGCATTTTGATTACAACATTTATTCTGTAGTTGTCAAAAAGCCTGAAATGTGAAAATGTCATCCCCTACATGTCTCTCTGCCTTGCCTGTGTTCAAAGTCCTCTTTCTGCTTGGAAGGCCCTATCAGAGTAAAGTGCTTCCTTCTCCTGGCAGCCCTCCACCCCCCACCTCAAGCCTTCTTCCTTAAATTTCCCGCAGGACAGAAGAGAGGAGTAGAGGACCTGTATGGCCAGCAAGTTGAGTAAGTACCAAGCAGAGTATCTCCCACTTCCTCCTTTTATGAGAACCGCCTACTAACAGCAGGTATCCTCGCTCATCTTTTTCATTTAAGGTTTCAAAGCCTGTATTCTGTGAGGAAGCTTTCAGATTTTTTTCTTTCTTCAGTGACAAACAAATTACTACTGTTAACAAGGCTTCCCTCTCTGCTATCATATTATTCATTTTCTGACTTTGACAAAGGTGATCATTTATGATTCGAATTTGCTTGGCTTGCTTTGTCTGTTTCCTAAGTGTAACTCCAGTTGCAGCCCTGTCGCTGGTTGGGCTCATAATCTCATAGAAGGAGACAAATATGGAGGAGATAACATGGCATTTATTGCAGTAGCAAATGGTGACTTTGCCTCATAGGAGTTTGGTCTGTGTATTCATAGGGATGTGAATGTAGAACTCACCACATTGGCTTAATGACCTGTTTACTGTCATAAATAAGTGACACATACATGACATGAAGAGTGTCACTAATGAAACGATTTTAAAGCAAAAGTTAATATTTTAATTTATCATCAGCAAAACACATAAAATACCTTCCCATAAATTTAATTATTGAAGGAACGTGAGAAGCTCATTGAAGTTTTACTGGGATTCTCAGGAAATGACTAAACATTTGGGAAAAATTGCATGGTTTTGTGTGTGTGTGTGTGTGTGTGTGTGTGTGTGTGTGTGTGTGT